>LZPO01056524.1:6979-21626 GCA_001675575.1 Neotoma lepida
CTGCTTCCCTTGGCCACAAAATGGTAACCATGCTTACAAAGAGTGGTGAGCACTCCAGCAGGGAAGCAGGTAGGCTGACTGCAGATCTTCACCCCTCCACCCCGCTCCTCTCCTCTAACCCCCTAATCTCTTCCCCATCTCTCTAGCAGCCCACCTGATGTGGCCTCCCTTTCCTCTCTGCCCCCATCCTCAGTGTACCAGGCAGATCTTCCCCTCCAACATTCTTCCCTACTCATCCTGTTATCCCAACCCCCAACTCCCGCAGGCTTTCCCTGGAAATCTACCAGTGGAGTCTGCCAGAGAAGCAAGTACACTAGCCTCCCTCCTCGCTTGCACATATAATCCCCCAGTCCTCTCCCCAGCTCTGTGGCAGACTACCTGTGGTAGCTACTCCTCACTCTCTGCCACCATTCTCAGAGAACTAAGCAGATCCTGGCACAACACCCTGATTGTCTCCCTCCTGTGGATGCCCTCAGGACCTCCCTCATCCTTGTCAATAGACTAGTGAAGATTTGGAGTACGGGGAACATTAATGCATTGCTGATGGGAGTGCAAACTTGTACAGCCACTGTAGAAATCAGTGTGATGTTTCCTAGGAAAGATGGGAGTTGATCTACCTCAANATCCAGCTATACCACACTTGAGCATTTACCCAAAAATGCTTCATTCTACCATAGAAACACTTGTTCAACCATACTCATTGCTGCTTTATTCATAATACCTAGAAACTGGAAACAATCTAGATGTTGCTCAGTGGAAGAATGGATAAAGACAATGTGGTACACAATGGAGTATTACTCAGCTGTTAAAAATAATAAAATCCTCAAGAGACAGAGGCAGGTGGATCTCTGTGAGTTCAAGGCCAATCTGGGCTACCAAGTGAGTTCTAGGAAAGGTGCCAAAGCTACACAGAGAAACCCTGTCTCGAAAAACCAAAAATAAATGAATAAATAAATAAATAAATAAATAAATAAATAAATAAATAAAATCATGAAATTTGCAAGTAAATAGAACTAAAAAAAAATCATCCTGTGAAAGTACCAGGCTCTGGGGACTCTGCATGNGGGAGGAGAGGGGGTTCTGTGGTTGGTATGAAAAATAAGAAAATCTTTTAATAAAAAAAAATCATCCTGTGTGAGATAATCCAGACCAAGAAAGTCAGATATGGTATGTATTTGCTTATATGTAGATATTAGCCATTTAGTTAATGATAACCAATCTACAAACCATAGAACCTCAAAGGTTAAGTATAGAGTAAGAGACTGGAGGGAACAAATAGACCTCATTAGGAAAGGATGAACAGATGGGAGGGTATTGGAATAGGAGGATCAAGTAGAGACGGAGAGTGAAGAGAGGGACAACAAGGTAGGGAATATGGGGAGAGATATCTAAAATTGAGGGCCATTTGAGGGATGGTATGGAAACCTAATAGAGTAGAAATGTCCTAAAATATATACATATATGAAGATTCTCTAACGAAATCTTCAAATAATAGGGGAGACACAGCTCTAAGTGGCCATCTCTTGTTTCCAAATGAAGCTTCTAGTACTTCTATTGGCTTACATCTAATTGAGTTATTGGCCAAATGGGCTCCACATAAACCCAAAAAAATACAGGCTGTTTCCCAAACAGTACATTGGTCACTGCAAACTGACAGCAAGGTCCTGTTGTGGAAGACAGCACCTACACAACTCTCTGAACATGGAGAAGTCAAGCTGGTGCCTGTGTAGAGCCTTCACCCCTATGTGCTAGCATCTTCGGTACGGGAAGATACTCTGCATGCTACCAAAGAAAAAACATGAATACCAACCCCACTACAAACCTTTTGATCCAACAATGATGTCCTGCCTGTAAGATATGCTAGTACAATGGTAGCAGAAAGCTTGTGGGAGTAACTAATCAGTATCTGATTTGATTGAAGGCCCACTCCCTGAGATGGAACCAATAACTGACAGTGCNTGGGTGACCAAGAACCTTAGACTAGCCCAGGGACCTATGGTAAAACCAAATACTGCTATTCTAAAATATTTAAAAAGTAGCAATAAAATGACTAAATGACTCCTAATGACATTGTGCCACACTCATAGATCAGTGCCTTGCTCGGCCATCACCAGAGTTTCTCCTGTAGCAAATGGGAACAAATACAGAGAACTGCAGCCAGACATTTTGCAGAGAGTGAGAGACCTTGGAATACTCAGCCCTAAATGAGATGGCATCACCAATCTTTTCCCTCAGGACTCAGGGAACCTCTCATAAAACGAGATGAAAAGAGTGTAAGAGCCTGAGGGGATGGAGGACACCAAAAACACAACACCATCTAAATCAACAGGATGAACACAAGTGTAGACTCACAGAGACTGAGGCAGAATGCACAGTGTCTGCACAGGTCTGCACCAGATGGGGTCCTAGAACTGAAAGGAGAAGGGGACACATGCCTCCATCCCTAACCCAGAGTCTACCTACAATTGATAAACACTTGCAAATGAAAATGTAATTTTCTCCAAGGGAATCTCACTTGGGAAAGAAACTACTTTTAAGGGTGGCTACATGCACAGCAACAGATAGCCAACAGAAAACGACCTCAACAGCATCTTTGGAGGTTCCTTTTCTCATAATGTCATGGCAGGCTTTTTTCTTTTTCTTTCATTCTTTCTTTTTTCTTTTCTTTGTATTTTGTTTGTTTTTTGATTTTATCTTATTTTATATTCTCTCTCTCTCTCTCTCTCTCTCTCTCTCTCTCTCTCTCTCTCTCTCTCTCTCCATGTCTTTTGCTTATCTATTATGGCTTCCAGTTTAGTGATTTTATGGGATTCCTCAGTTTACAAACAAGTGAGTCTCTGTTTCTAGTTCCTCTCTTGGGCTCTTTTTCTTCTGTTTGTTTTGTCCTGTTCCAATGTGTTGGCTTTTGTTTTATTTTATTTTATTATAATCCTTTAGAAGCTATTTGTTTTCTAATAAGAGACAGAAGGGAGTAGGTTTAAGTGCAAGGGGAGGTGGGAGAAACTATAATCAGGATAGATTATGTAAAAAAAATTTCAATAGAATAAAAAAATACAAAAAAGGAAACAAGACTGCTAAGGCAGGGGAGGAGCAGACTGGACATACAGATGTTTATGATCTGTTTGGGACACAGTGGTACAGAGTAGCCATAGGAGAGCCAAGGAGAAGGCATCAAAACAGAGTCAGATCTGGATGTCAGGAGGAAGAACTGCGCCAGAAGATCACTGATTTGGGAATCATGGTTCTTAACAGCCAAGGTTGAGTGAATCAGTCCTAGGAAAATGAGTGGAGGGAAGCAAAAGGAGGAGCTGAGGTAGAACACTAGTGACAACATCTTTTAATGGCTGTAGAGGGAGATGGGAGAGCTTACGTGAGAAGGACAGCAGGAAATGTCACAGAATACGTCGCAGAAGCCCAAGGAAGGAGGCTTGAGGAAAGACTTCTGTGGTAACCAAAACATTTTGTTTGTGTCTTTTAGTGAAACAGGGTTTGACCATGACCCCAGGCTGGCCTCAAACTAACCATCCTCCTGCCCTAGCCTCCTGAACTGCAAGCATTTAGCACAACTCCTATATACGATTTCCTTTCCTTCAAGTAAAGCNATCTCCTCATGCTCAGAAATCAAAGTATATGTATGCTTAAAATATTTCACTCAGGCTGGTCCATTCTTGTTATTCTTCTGTCAGACATTATTAAAATGATATTTGTAAGACAACCCAAGGGAGTGCTTTGCTTTAAAAAGATGCTTCTGGATCCTTAATTGTGATACCTATAGCCTTCATTGATGATAGTTTTGTCTCTTCTACATTGCTAAAAACATATAAATCATTTTTTCACTTTCTACTTTTATAGCTTCTTTTAAGGTTGAAAGAAATCATCTGGATGATTCATTACATACCTCATGTAGACTGCCAATAAGTTTATAGGTAGATAGTTCAAAATATAGATAGATGATTGATTGATGATAGACAGATAGATAACAGATAGAAATTGATGGTGGTAGATATATAGACAATTGATGTTGATGGATAAATGACAGAAAGTTAAGCTGGATGAAAATATTAATAATTATGTTAATAATTATTAATAATATGTATGTTTTAGGCTTTCATTCATTATCAATTTTATCTGTTTTAGTCTCAAAGGATGATTAAGTTTAGCTATGTAAATCAAATCTTTGATGCTTTCAAATCTTTTTTAATAGAGGTACCTGGATTTGGAGGGATCTGGTTGACAACTCTGCCATTAAGTTATGAAACATTAAGACATTCTTTTGAGGTGTACTCTACACTAATAATAGAAGTACCAAACTGTATCAGTTATATGTTCTCATTCTCAGCTGCTGTTGAATAACCCTGGTGGCTGTTCCTTGGAGGAAATGGAGAGATGGTATGCATCTTTTCTTCTGCTTACTAGAAATATTGAGACTATTTGGAAAAGTTAACAGATGACTTTTTAAATTTATAGAACATGACAATACTTTTATTCAGATAAAGTATATTGAGAGAATTCAATATAAATTTATTAACTATGAAAAATAGACTGAAAACTTGAAAAGGAGTTGTTTGAAGGACATTTCCAATCACATGTGATGGCATTCTGGGAATTCAGAGCATTCCAACTGAAAACAGACAGAATCAGAAAAACTTTCTACTCCAAATACTGCTCAGTTCATTGTTTCCTATCAAAGATGTGCATTGTGNGTTAGCTGACTAACATTCTTTTCAGTAATATATAATTCACTGAGATGAACAAGGAAAATATTTCAAATGAAAACAAAAATAGGGAAGAGTTACAATAAACCAAAAACTGGTTCAGAAAATCTACAGGGACAATGTGTTATCACACACATGAGATGAGGGCAAAGCTCTATAGAAAGACTGAGGATTATTTGGTCATGTTATAAGGAGCAATTATGTTTGCTGTAAATGTAAACTTTTTTAGGTTGTACATCTTTAAATTTGTGAACCTTTCTATAATAAAACTTCAACATACTTTTGTATTCTACTTCATGATCTTCCCTCATTCTGCTTTTCTCTTTCAAACGTATGCCTTCTTTTAGCCCTAATCTTCCTGTGACAGCAGCTTGTGAATCATCTTGAGCTCTCTCCATTCACATTCCCCACCCACCCCACCATCACCACCTCACTCACAGGTCCTTGGGTTTCCAGATCTGACCTGGCATAACCTTGTAGCAGCACTGCTTGATTGACAGCACTTGCATTTATAGTATTATTTCTTCGAGAGATGGAAAGACTAGAAGATTTGCAGTGGCAACTGCCAAGGAATTTTATGTCAAGAATTGTGGGTTACAAGAGCTTTTCTGATTTGTACAGGAACCAAAATTCAGGTCATTCCTAATACAGATAAGCTATACAACATTCTGTGACCTTCTAGGTTTTGAGTTTAGGGATCTATTTTTTTCTTCTTGCTCTTCGATGAGATTGGCGGTGAGCAGAGAGGAGTTAGAGACACATGGCTAGTCTTATGTCCACTCCTCTACTTCTCCCTCTACCCAGACTTTGTTTCCTCTCTTTCTGTCATCTCCCCCCATCTTTAAAAATCCTTTCCCCTTGCTTTTCTTTCCTCACTCCTCAGACCTTTCCAGACACTGAAGGTCTGAGTAAGAAAGGGGAGTGGACTTGATAGAACAATGGGATGGCTGTTTTGAAATAGATATACACAGGCAAAATGGAAGGAGGGAGATAGGGAGGGAGGGAGATTAATCTATTTAAGAATTTAAGCAATAATGTCATTCAGGAAAAAGTTTGCTTCCTTCTGGCATTACAATGAGAACAAAAGCCACCAATATACAACCTTTTTCAAACTCAAATCACTAGTGTTAGCATCAACCACAATATCAGCTCAGTGTTAAATATGCCTAAACACTAACCAACCCCAGGAGTTTTCAAATATCCTCTTGACAAAACACCAATGCCCTTTTTTGGTAATGCAAAGAGCAAAGCATACATCTGGGAGGTTACAAATATTTCAGGTTGTTCACTTCTAAAATAAACATGTGACTGACAGCTAATGCAGCCTTTCTTATCCCAAACTCTACCTCGTTGTTGATATAAATTGTGAAACAGCTGCTTTCCTGGAACCACAGGCTCCCATGCTTTCCTTTTTTGTTCACAGGATCTTTTAGGGTCTACAAAGGGTGCCTGTCTCTGTGTAAAACCAAGAATACCATCTATTTCATCCTTAGTCTCTAAGAAGGGCCCCTGCTCGGTGATGAATGGGATTCTGAGTTGGGAACTAGGTTCTCAGAGGGGTGCTATTTTGTATTAATGAGGCAAAATGCCAAAGTCAGGGGTAAAACAGTATTTCTGCAGCACCAAAACTCATCACACTGGGGAAAAAATTATGTTTATTTTTCTATTTTCAGAATTTTCCTTCAACTTTTAAATACTTGTCTCTTGTTTTCTTCTCTACTGTGTTTGTTTTTCTCACCTGCCAATGAAGAAAAAGACAAGGAGGGGGGAATATATGGATGTATATGAGATAAAGGTACTGTGGAGAGAAAGGAGGTATACATCAAGCCAGAACAAAGTATCATGACAATGCCCTGTCTTGCTTTGAAAAGGTTCTTGAGATATTTCACACATGATGTCCATGGTTCCTTTAGAAGCAGGACAGCTCTGGTTCTTAGGCGAGACATGTTACTAATTTTGAAGCTTTCATATCTGCACTCTGTTCTGTTTCCAGTGGCGGCTAGTCCATCTCTGCTTACATCAATCTGTTCTAATGTTGATTTCTAGGGGACTGTGCAATCAGCTCACTGGACTAGGAATTTTTCTTCCATTTCATTTCATTTTTTCCTTCTTAGCATCATATTAGGATCCCCCACTTTGTCTTACTCACTGGCAAGCACAAGTGTGGCTAGAAATGAGGGATCTGCGAGATTGCCAGGGTGACCCCAAGAACCAGCTACAATCTATTTGGTTGAACAAACAGTTCCTCAGTCAGACCCAGTGGCGGAAACCATTTGAAAATTCACTCAGGGCAGAGCGGATAGAAAAGTTTCAGATAAATGCTCAGAATTAACTATCTCCTGCTACTTCTAAAGTGTGAGAATAACACCATGAATTTTCATTTTTTGTTTTAATCTTAATGAGTTATCTTTCTCCTCCCCATAAAAAAGAAAACACATGGCTATAAGAAGACGAACGTTCCTTCCTTAGAGGGGCATTCATAGCAGAGATTGTTAATACACGCAGGAGGCTACGGAGATGCTTGACTGCAAGAGAGTTTAAAAGCCTCCACTTTACATACTGAAGAACAGAGAAACAGCAACACGGTAGCTGGAGGCTGGAGTCGCCACTTTACATCAGTCAGTCTCAGGCCGGCTTTTAACACCTCCTATTAATATATTGTGACTGTTCCTACATCTTACATGTGCCTCTGCCAAAACAATATATTCAAGGCTCCACGGGAGCAATCACTGGATGGAAACTAAACTGAGCAGCCTAGCTGACTAAATGCNGTGGGGATTCTGGATCCTGGGTTCACTGGGGAGAAATGTGTTTTACTTTGTGCTTTTCCTGTATTTTGTGCGAGTTTGCCTTGATTCTGCATTTATCTAAACCAGAAGCAAAAACAAAACAAAAACAAACAAACAAAAACAAGGTATTTAATAGTTTGATGTATTGAATGTAAATTCACTTTTGCATATTTGAGAAGTGTTTTAATTTAAAGTGAACAATCTGTGGGTATTGCATTGATTAGAGATATAGAGATAGTTCAAAGATTCTTAGACAATCTTCTACTTAAGAAAAATTTGAAACATCCTAATCAACTAAGTCATTGTATGTTTCTAAGTTCACACAGAGATTAACATATTGAAATTTTTAAATATCACATGCAAAACTTATCTACTTTTGCAAGCATTTTACGTTAAAAAAATGCTTTCAAACAATTTTTCCAAAGCATTGGTAGTAATCATTTTTAATTGACAGATACAGTTGGAATTAAATAGAATAAATATTTCCATTTACCAAGTTCTGTGAGCTATAATAACTTGGTTGTAGATTTAAATATTCTCAAGGTCAACTTGATAAACTTCATTCACTATCACAACTATAAAAATTATCAAGATATTTTAGAATGTTGAGGGGGGCAATCTACTATTTGTAATTCCTCGACCATAGTATTTGGTGTGCCAAATAGTCACTTTAATACTTCTGTGGATGCTGGGGTCACATTGGGGGTTCTCCTACTGACAGTCAGCACAACTCTCATACTGTGTTTGGAAGAAACTGAAACATTAGAAATGGTATTAAAAACTAGGATGGAAATTGCTTGGCAGATGTTTCTAGTTTGGGTTTGGACAGTTGGCACTAAAGATAAACATTCATAATCTATCTCATATTGTTTGAAAACTATCAGGACATGTTGCTTTAAACAGAAAACTCTAGTATTTAAGAGTTTTTGAAATACAACTAGATCTTTTTGTTCCCATCAGTCTAAATCACATTTGTTTATTCTGTCATTTTCATAAGGAAAATAATTATAGTAACAGTTACCATCAAGTTTATGCTGCAAATATCAATCCCATCATTGTCTTTTCCTATACTTCCCACAGACTGTTCCTCAATGTTTTGTTTAATAGAAACTACCCCTCCAAATAATGACCCAATACCTAAGTGAAACATCTCTCCCAAATACTCAGATCCTGGAATCACTCACACTGAATGGGATAAATTACAAAGTAATGCCTGTCAGGTTAAGCCTGAAGGACCACTATTATATATTTTAATATCCGTTTAATGTATTGAAAGTATAATCCAGAGATATCAGCACACATAGTTATGCTTTCCTTCCAAGCTGATCACATGTTAACATTACATCTAAACAAGCCTGATGTCACCTATAAATCCATCCTTAGGAAGTAATCCCTCAGTAGCCTATTACCAATCTCACTCAATGCTTTCTTTATTTAGTAAGGCTACACACAATCAAGAAAGGTGTCCCCATTATTACCTTAATTTGACATAAGCAGTATGCCTTGCTGAATTTACAGACACACCAATTTCTAAATCAACTATCTCACTTTTCCAGTCATTCTGCCAGGGTTTGAATAAGTTTATTCTTGATGATGACTGTCTCTCACAGGGTTTTCTATAATGAATGATTCTTGGAGAACATGGCATATATATTTACCAACATAGAATATAACTGAGCATGCCATAATTATCCCACCTGTAAAATTTTCCAAAATAATTATTAGTGTTTCTGTGGAAATAATGGTCAACTGTTTTCTTTTCAGATATTCTTATTTGGAATTCCTCATTTAAAAAAAACTATGTCTTCTTATCCATGGAAATGTTGATGAGCACTGTCATTATCAAACCATTGTATCTTCAGTCCCTCTTAGTTGACTAAAATCCTTGTTCATTATTTTTGCATTATAGACTAAAATTTTTCAATTCAGTTTTGCTCATTTTGCATACATCATCTGAAGTAGACCTGTTTTTCTCCATGGCATCTCTTTTAAATTATATTTAATTTTAAATTAAATCGAAACACTGAATATAACCATTCTAACCTTCTATTCTTTTCTCTAGAAGTCATCCCATTTCCCATGCTTTTATCTGTGTGCCTTAGACACATACACTTACTGAAAATTTTATACTTTATATTTCTTCTACACTTTTGCTTGGATGTAGTCATATAATCTTTCTTTTATGAGACTATAGTGAATGTTCTATTTTTATAATGTAAGTAAAAAAGCCCATAGATGGATTTCAATAGGTCCTAAAGTCCTCTGAAAGATTATGCAAAACCTGCCCATGTGCACATGTAGAGAAAATTCATTAGTTCCAGAAATTCTGAAATGGATTTGGAAGATAAAAGAACATAAACTTTCACAGTCAGCAGTCTTTAACATGACACGCGCGCACGCACACACACACACACACACACACACACACACACACACACACGCACACACTCACATACCACATATACTCCCACACAACTCCACAGACCAGGTGGCAGCTCCATTTCCTCAATAAGAACAGGGAAGAGCTTGACCCAGAAAGAAACCTTCTGTCATACAAATGTTGAGGTTTTACAAATTACTGGCTTCCAAATGGATCTAATTCACTCAACTTTTCGTGAACTAGACCAGCCCCACTTTTGCAACTAGGGCAGAAGAGATGGGTTTTAGAACTCCAAACTGGAAAAAATGAGGTAGTTTTGTTAGTTGTTTGTTTTTATTTTTCTTTGTCTTCTTTTGTTTCATTTTTGTATGATATGGACCTAGTGGCTTGTGCAGATAACCCCAGCATTCATAAGACTGAGATTAGAGAGTTGCCCTGAGTTCAAGGCTAGCCTTGACCAATATAAAGCAAATCTTGTCACAATAAAAAAAGGTTTCTTGGAAACATTTTGTGCTNTGGTTTTATTAAAACTGACTATTGTCAACCAACCTAAGAACCTAATCATGGCTATTTGCAAGGAAACATACAGGTCACACTGTGAACTGAAATTCTCTGTTTGCTGTTTCTTCAAGCTCCTCCTACATGTCATTCCCCAACAACCCTTTCTAAAAACCCTCTCAGTGCTACAACCATCTTTGAGTTCTACTCCTCAGTTTATCACATACAACTATTGCCCAAATCCCTTTATCTCCCACTGAAACATATAAGGGATCTTCAGCTTTGAAATGATTTGGGTTTCTCTTTTAGGCTCTGTATCAATCTCTTTTACAATGTCAATCCTGTCCACAACATTTGTACACACATAACCACAGTTTACAACCTCTACCAGAGAATCATGTCCACTCATATCCTTTAATTCATCACTTGGACAAACACATGCATACCCATACATACTCTTTTATGGGTTTACTAATACAGGAATCTACACACACACACACACACACACACACACACACACACACACACCAACAATGATCAAAAGAATCCCTAAGTTTCCTAGAGACTATCTGTACAGTCCAGATAACACAAACCTAAAGTTCCCTGCACATAACTCCTTTGAGTAAGATCAATAAAATCAGAAACAGAGAGAGATCAAGTCTTCTCACACCTCTGCAGTGTCCCCGCAAAGTCGCTCTGGAGACACTTGCAGTAAGAGACAGGTCTGTTTTGATTGTTGAAGTTCCACAATGCACTATTTTGGATTTGTTTTTTCTCTATTTTCAACTTTTTCCTCAGTCTCCAAGACTGTGGCTTATAGTAAAACCATCAGCAGCTATCTTTTGTTTTCTAAGTAATCTGTGTAAAGACTTTGGAAATAAGCTATAGCGGTCTTTAATCCGGAGAACACTTGGCTTTCAAGATTCATCTAGAACTACTCACTCAATCCTTAAATGGGTTTTTGTTGTGATAGGTTATTCATTCAGTTCAGTTGAACATATCACAGAGCCTCCTTTGCTTCTATTTAAGTAACAGATGATCCCCTGGAGATGTAACAGAGTTAATAAGCTATTTCAATGCTTAATTGTGCTATGCTTTGGTAGGCATAGTGAAAAACTGCAGTCTTAAGTTCCAGTTACCCAAGTTTATATTCTCAACTGTGTCCGTGCACTGAGTCAGTCACATGCATGAGCAAAAGTGAATCAAGAGACAGTTCATGTTATCTTAACCAAACTCTGAGAAGCAATAATTACAATATATTTGCTTGAAAATGTACATGTTTATACTGGTTCAACTTACATACTTCTTTGAAAGGTTGAACTTATGAGACAGAGAATGCTTTTAAAAAATTTATGTCATGGTCAAGTTTTTTTCACTACACACCCTTTCTCCAATGTTTAATATCTATATTTTATCCTCTAAATGAACAGCAATGTGAACTTTTTGTAGGGTTTACTTCAGTTATAAATATGGGTTTTGAAGATTTCAATGACTCAACATCATATCAATGCATTTATATATGCAAAATCATTAATAATTATTCTTTCAAACTGAGTTAATATTCCTAAGTCTGACTAAATGAGGAAGTTGGTAGGAAAGGCTCAAGAGATATTTCTTCTGAAATAATCAGAATCAAATCAAGATTGAATTTTCTATAGCTGATGTCATTTCATACCAACAGATTTATGGGAATGAAGATTGAACTGGACACGTCTCCATTGTATATTGTATTGAATTGTTCTTTAAATTATGGAATTAAATGTTCAAAGATGAAAACTTTTGAGTTGCAATGTCCCTGAATCAAATGCTGTAAAGATGAAGTAGCTTTGCTGTTATGTCTGTCAAAGCCTTCTAGCTCTACTTCACATTTGGCGCTTTTATATTTGTTCTTCTATTTCTATTTTGTTAAATAAAATGTTGGGACATATACCAAGAAACACAGATTGTCCATAGCAGCATGAGACTTGGGCTATGGTTGGAAATAATTTAAATTAAACATTACATGAACACTGAAGAAGTTTCCAGCTTCCCAATTTAACTTGTGTATAAATTATACCCCCCTCAAAAAAAGCCAGAAAATGTAATACAGGAATATTATACTAAGGCATATAGGAATCTAAATATATGATTGATTGATAGATAGATCTATATTTGAGTATAAATTACACTTAAAATGAATAAAAGTTAAATATATCCTCATTTTTAACGAGAAGGTTACTAAATCTCTCTAACATAAAATATCTAACATACAGAATTCTCTAGAATATAAATCAGGCTTAAAAATCTTACCTAAAACATAAATTATGTTTTCAAAATTAACTCTAACCAAAGTATCCATCACATGGTCAGGTAAAGAGCACTCAATGACAAGATGTCAACAATCCTGCAAATGCTTTTCTAATTGGGCAACTAGGAGTATTCCTTTTATTCCACAGTTCTGTAAAATGCTGTGTTGCTTATCAAGTTTTAAAATAACTGCTTCCGTGTCCACATTCTGGCAGTCATAAACTATGGCGTGACTAGAACTTTGCTCATGTTACTTTGGATTCACAGGCTGTGTCTAAATGCAGCCTCTGAATTGGATTGCAGCACACAGAATCCAGCCAGATTGGTTGTAGAGATCTTCATCAAATGTTAAGATATCAAAACAACCAATTATTAAAGCTTTTTTTTTAATCTGTAGACCCAGACACAGTCTAGGCCAAGGTCCAACATATGCCACAAAATGACAGGTGATATTTGAAGCTGACGTAACTCTTAGAATCTGTGACAGATACAACTGATTGGAGGGTTGCAAGAAGGAGATGTTTTAAAAACCAGTCCTGACCTAATCCCATATTAGATTACCAGAGAACTTTCCTACGAAGGCTATCTGCTGCCTGGCTCTCATCTTCTCTGCAGGAACAAGGGAGCGAAGGAGAAAACAGAAGGATAGACCAACAGGAAAATTAACGAATAATTTTATTCTTATTAATTGAAAAACTTTGACTAAGTGTACAAATGTGTACAAAAGAAGAAATTATCAAAAGATGGCTGAGGATGATGTTAACCATCTAAGCGCTTTTGTAATAGCAATGTACGTTGGAGTGTGACATCTTCCCTCAAAGAAAACAAGAGATCAAGACAAATTGAGAAGTAATTTCTACAAAACTTTCTGGGTGCAAATAGTTCTAATATTACAGCAGCGATTCTAGAATGCAAGAAAAGTAGGGAAAATAGAACAATTAATTTTGTGTGGTTATTTTAAAGTTTGACAGCAATACTAAACAAGGATAGTATGATATCCTTAGATAGATCAATCTAATTCATGTACACAAATTCAAAACACCTAAACAAATTATTAGCAAACTTAACCCAATACTGTATGTAAAATAATCATCAATTAAATTTCTATCAAGAATGCACTTTCAGATTCAATACCTTGGAAATCTTTACCCCCCTAAGCAAAAAAAAAAAATGTGGAAGAGGGACTTGGGGGTGGCTCAAGTGATAGACTGCTTGCCTTGCAAGCATCAACACACAAAAGCCAGGTGAGGTGTTTTGTGGTACCTGCAATCCCAGCATTTAAAAAGCAGAGATAAGAAGATCCTTGAAACTTGCTAGCTACCTCATCTAGACCACTTGATGAGGTCCAGGTTCATCAAGAGATTCTTTTTTAAAAAAAATAAAATGTAGACAGTAATTGAGGAAAACAATTGATGTAGAGCTCTGGCTTGCATGCACAACCAGACATATGCACAAGCACACATACCAAAACTAAAACTCACGAGCACACACACCAAAACTAAAAAAAAGAAAAAAAAAACAGATGGAAAATTGGAAAACTGTAACAATTACTTGGATCTCTCAGATAAACTAAGGTGAGAGACAAATTACAAATCTTAAACAAGTGAAAGACATGACAAGCAAAACTTGATAAGCTAGAGCAGAAGTTAATGGAACCATGACCTACATATAAAACTAAATGGTACTTTTTACTTTTGGAAGAGTAGGTGTAGATAAACATGAATTTGAGAAATCCCAGGGACCCCAATTGTTTGACTGATTGATTGATTTTACTTTATATATAATTTTCCATTTTTTTGGCTTTCTCTCCAGAAGCCATAGGCCACAGAGGTTATAATGTTAGAGATCAGAAAAAGTTCCCTTTGTGCCTCTGGCAAGGAGAATGGAAGGTCTAAGTACCTATTATAAAAAGGCCCTACTCTCTAGGGCACAGGGCTTTGCCTTGTCAAAATAATCAACTTTCCCACAGCTTCAGAGAG
>LZPO01056525.1:0-21610 GCA_001675575.1 Neotoma lepida
ACTGGGGTGCCCACCAAAGACCATTGGGGTGCCCACCAAAGAACACTGGGGTGCCCACCAAAGACCACTGGGGTGCCCTCCAAAGACCACTGGGGTGCCCTCCAAAGAACACTGGGGTGCCCACCAAAGATAGTGGCAAATGTGGGATGCAGACTAGAAGGAAATCTGTGTGTTCTGCAGATGACAAAACTGGGAAGGCGGGATGCCCAAGCCCTTTAGACTCCAGAAAATTATGTTCAAAGTGGGTCCCAGATGTTGAACATTGATTTATACTTCTGGATTTCAGTTTCATTTTGGTATGATTGTTTTTACACCCTAATTTTTCCCTCTTTGAACAAGAATATTTAAGTATGTCCTTTTATGTTTGTTATACTATAGGAGCCCATAGTTAAGAGATTTTGACCTTTCACAAAACTTTGAACTTTTGGAGTATTGGAATTTTTTAAGACTTTGGAAGCTTTGGGGAGTTAGACTGTGTTTTATATTGTTATTTTAACACAAGAGTTGGGAGCAAGAGATGGAAAGTTAAGCCTTCAATGTGTTTGTTAGTCAATTTGGCAAGGGGTGCTGATTAGTTTCAGCCAGCAGCTTGACACAACGTAATATCATTTTAAAGGGAATGCTTTTTAAAAGATTTTCCTAATTGAAATAGAATTTAAACACTTTCCCACCCTCCCATTAGGAGGAAATTCTTAATGAAAAATTATCTAGAGCAAACCAGCCTGTGAGCATGTCTATGGGGGACTGTCTTGATTGTTATAGGAAGACCCAGACAATGTGGGTGGCACCATTCCCTAAACAGAAGCTCCTGAATAATTGAGGAGAAAGCTAGCCGAAGTCAAGCAAGCAAGCAAAGATGCATATCTTTTCTCTCTGCTCTTTACTGTCGGTGTGATATGACTAGCTGCTTGAGCTCTGCCTTCATTGCTCCTAAGCTGCTTTTTATCAAGGTATGTATCATAGCAACAAAAATTTAACTAGAACAGGGAAGAGATGGGAGAAAAAGAAGGAACAATCATTGGAAACAAATTTTGTTTGAAAAATACTATAATAAAACCTAATACTTTGTATTCTAAAAATAAAGAAAGGAGGAACTGCTGTTTAGATATCATTATTCCTATTGATAGGCTATAGGTACAGGAATCCTACCAATGAGATGATCCTATGTGTTACCTTTTATGGTAATATGCACTTCCTCCAACCCCCATCTCTTCCTCTAGCAACTTGTAGTCCACCCAAGATTTATATGATTTTATCATGTAACAACCAGTATGGTCTGAGTATGGTAATCCATGGCAAAACTCTACCACTCCGGTGGCTAAGGCAGAAGGATCTAGAGTTCTAGACCAACCTAGACCATATATTAAGAATATGTGTTTTAAGACAAGCAAACAAACAAAATATGTGGAACTAAATAATATATAGTTTGGGGAACTCGAGAGACAGTTCCGTGGTTAAGAGCACTGTCTGCTCTGGCAGAGGATCAGAATTCAGTTCCCAGTATCTATCTAGGGTGGCTCAGAACCACCTATAACTCTAGTTCCAGGGGATCTGTGGAGACCCACAGAGGTTTCCTAGTGAGAACTTACTCAAGTCCAAGAATCTGAGCTTCCTTTACCCAGCAGGGCTGCATGACAGGATGATTTGACCATAGGCGTGTTTACCAGATGTTTGGAAGGGTCTACACTTGGCTGTATAGTGTGCTTTGATCTTGCAAGGGGGAGGTCTTTTGCCCCACCCCTTGGCATTGTTATAAAAAGCCTTTTTGCATAAACAGAAAAGGCCATTGGGTGGTGATCCAGGCCCTCCTGAGGCTCTCCTGTGTTTCTTCTCATCAACTAGGTCTCTCTTTCTAATATTTTCTTACCTCTCTCTCATAAGAACCTTTCAAAAGGTGGGAGCTGGCCTCCCACGGGGATCTGACAGCTTCTGGACCCTGTAGGCAAGGCCTGCAGTCAAAAGCATATACATGTAAATAAGAGTAAAAAAAATATTTATTTATTATATATACAGTGTTCTGCCAGAAGAGGGCATCAGATCTCATTAAAGATGGTTGTGAGCCACCATGTGGTTGCTGGGAATTGAACTCAGGACCTCTGGGAGAGCAGCCAGTGCTCTTAACCTCTAAGCCACCTCTCTAGCCCCCAAAAGTAAAAATTTTTTAATCTAAATAATATAAAACTTTGGAATTGGCTTTTGTTAAAAAGCACAATTCTATGGAAATTCTTTCAAGTTGTTGCATAAATCAATAGTCCTTTCTATGCTGTCACTGAGGGGCATTTTATGGTGCAGGTGTATACACTGTTTAATTCTCCGTGCACTGAAGGACATCTGGATTGTGCCTCACTTTTAACTATTGTGAGGAAAAGTCATCAGTGTGGTTTCGGTGTCTACATGTCTATTCCTTTCTGAAGGAAATGCTCGAGAGTGCAGTTGTTGACTTAGGCCACGGTTGCATCTGTGGTTTTTAAGAAGCCATGTTTCTAAATTGATGCCACATAAATGTTTCCCTTCTCACTTTTAAGTTTTTTGTCTTTGGTCTTCCAAATTTTGACTGCACCTCATGTGAATTTGTCTTGAGTGATGCTTTCCAGAGTTTACTCCACTTATTGAATTTGGAGGTCCATAAGGATTTTGTAAATCAAATTTAGGAAGTTTTCACTCATTATTTTGTGTGGGTATTGTCAGTGCCGTCACTATCTCTTTACTTTTGTAAAGATGTGAGCGTTAACCCCTTGGTTACTGTCGTGTGGGCCCTGACACTCCGTTCATCGTTTTCCTCTCCTTCTCTGTTGCCCAAAGTGATGATTTTTGTCTCCTGTCATCAAGCCTGTAGATGTTTTTTCCTTGGGACCCTCCATTCTCCAGCTGTTTTCTTATTTTTACCTCTAAATTTCCAGTTTCTCCACTCTGGTTTGTCCTCATCATTTCTAATTATTTTCTGAGAACTGCCTGGATTTTTTTTTCTTTTTTGGTTTTATTTCATTTGTTTATAAATGATTATTGAAGCATTTAACAGTTGTTAATTTAAAATACTTGTCAGATAATCGCTTCCATTGATTCCAACTTTATTAATATTGAGATGCTCCTTGGTTTGATGAGTATTTTTTAATTGAAGTTTAATTGAAACATGGACATTTAGGGTTTGATGTTATGAGACTCTGGATTTTAATTAAGGCTTCTGCTTCTGTTAGCTCACCCCCATAAAGTTTTGGCAGGGGAAGGAGAACGCTAGGTTACTTCTGTCAAGTGGGGACCAGAAGTCGACAGGAAGGGCTGTCATTGTGGCTGAGAGGCAGTGAACTGCCCTCAAACACTGGCCCCTCACTGATGGCATCACAGCTGAGATAGGTCAAAGGACACTGGGTACCTCTCACAGACACTACAGCTTAAGGATGGTCCTCATTCCTGCTGAGCATTGGTAAACAATCCTTCATC
Source organism: Neotoma lepida (assembly GCA_001675575.1). NCBI lineage: Eukaryota > Metazoa > Chordata > Mammalia > Rodentia > Cricetidae > Neotoma > Neotoma lepida. The sequence continues at coordinate 3,439 of LZPO01056525.1, forward strand.
AGCACCATCTCCTCTAACATCACTACAACAGGGAGGGCTAGGGTGCTCCATCACTGTAGAGTGAGGCTAGGAATTTAGATTCCCTAACCCTCTTGTGGAGGAATGGGGGACTCTTCCTAATTCCTAGAAGAAATGGAGATGCAGAATCCTTGTATGGCTTCTTGGACCTCATAACCTGGCCATGGAGGAAGCCTTTGTTCCCTGCTCTTTGCTGTGATGGCTGAGGAATGAGAACACAATTGTTTCTGTTCGTTTTTCCTGTGGCATTGGCTGAAGAAGGAGGTCATCATTTATTAAACTGATTCCTGACACCCTGCCTCTTTCCTAGTTCTTTGGCGAGAGAGAGCAGGCTTCCCTAATGGCTTAGGATTCAGTTCTAGACTCTGAGATGCTCAACTCTGAATCTGGTGTATGTGAGACCAAGAGAACACAGGTGGGAAAACAAGAAAATAGGAGAGGGAAGAAAGGAAAGAGGGTGGAAGGGACTGAGCGGAAGAATTTACCTTGTATCCTTCCTTGGAGAACAAGGTCCCTTGTAGTACTGACTTCTTCCTATCTCTTCAGCTCTTAAGTTGGCTGCACATTTGATGCTCAGGGTTTTGAGTTGTGCTTAGTTAGAAGGGCTAAGAAAAAGAATTGCTCTGACAAATTCATCTTTCTAGAAACAGAAGCTCAAACTATAATTTAAACACTGGGGTTGTTACATGTTCAATTATCAAAATTCAATATTTCTACATACTTGCCAAAGAGTTTCCCTCTCCTTTGAACTCTTAGCTTCTAAGTGAATGTCTAGGACATCCAATCATAGTTGAGTCTGTGGATACAAAAAGGAATTTTAATTTGATTTAGTTCTGGAGAGAAAAATATAATTTTCTTTCTGTCAGTAATGATGTCAAAATGACTGGTAAAACCTTAGCAGGTGAATTAGAAGTGAGCAAATAATAATAGATACATGAAGAAGACAAGATGAGTGAAAATAAAATAATTTAGATTTAGCTGTACTTCAGATGACAAAAATAAGCCACTCAAATACTGTTTTTTCTCCTGAGTAACCATTCTTTTTCTGGCACAATACCACATAAATCTTCCATTATTATTCTATCCATATTTTTTTCTTTTTCTTTTTCTTTTTTTCCTTTCGAGACAGGGTTTCTCTGTGTAGCTTTGGAGCCTGTCCTGTAACTCGCTCGGTAGCCCAGGCTGGCCTTGAACTCACAGAGATCCGCCTGCCTCTGCCTCCTGAGTGCTGGGATTAAAGGCGTGCGCCACCACCACCTGATTTATTCTATCCATATTTTTAAAAGGAACAAAGTAAAAAAAATTCTTTTTGGAGATTTATTCTTGTTTTGTTTTGTTTTGTTTATTTAATTTTTTTCTTTGTTTTTACATCCTAACCAAAGCTTCCCCTCCCACTCTTCTCCCAGTTCCTCCCTCCCATCCACCCCCATTCTCTCCTCCTCTGTTTCTCTTCAGATACAGGGCAGGCAGGCCTCCCATGGATATCAGGCAGCCATGGTATATCAAGTTGCAATGAGACTAGGCACCCCTCTTCTATCAAGGCTGGATGAGGCAATCTGGTAGGAGGAATGGATCTCAAAAGCAGGCAACAGAGTCAGAAACAGCCCCTGCTCTCACTGTTAGGAATCTCACAAGAAGACCAAGTTACACAACTGTAACATATATGCAAAAAAGGAAGGATCAGGTTGGGTGTAGGATGGAGGGAGAGACTCCTGGGAGAGACAACTGGAATCTGGGGCATCTCCAAGATGAGCTAGAAACCTAGAGCAATGGAAACTCCCAGGAATCTATGAGGGTGACCCTAGCTAAGACTCCTAGCAATAGGGGACATGGAGCCTGAATCTGCTATCTCCTATAACCAAGCAAGACTTCCAGTGGAGGGTCTGGGACCCTCGACTTACAATTTGTCCCACCTATAAGATGTGCTAGGGTAAAGATGGTGCAGAAATTGTGGGAGTGACCAACTAATTATTGGCCCAGCTGAAGACCCATATCCTGAATGGGATTCACTCCTGAGGGCCAAGACCCAGAGGCTGGATACCCCAGAGACCTCGGATAGAACCAAACACAGCTGGCAAAAAAAAAAAAGTCAATGAAATGATTCCTAATGATATTCTGCTATCCTCCTAGATCAGTGCCTAGCCCAGTTGTCATCAGAGAGGCTTCAACCAGCAACTGATAGAAGCAGATACAGAGACCCAAAGCCAAACATTAGGCAGAGCTTGGAAATCCTGTAGAAGAAGAGGAAGGATTGTAGGAGACAATAGNCAGCTGAAGACCCATATCCTGAATGGGATTCACTCCTGAGGGCCAAGACCCAGAGGCTGGATACCCCAGAGACCTCGGATAGAACCAAACACAGCAAAAAAAAAAAAGTCAATGAAATGATTTCTAATGATATTCTGCTATACTCCCAGATCAGTGCCTAGCCCAGCTGTCATCAGAGAGGCTTCCTCCATCAACTGATAGAAGCAGATACAGAGACCCAAAGCCAAACATTAGGCAGAGCTTGGAAATCCTGTAGAAGAAGAGGAAGGATTGTAGGAGACAATAGGGTCAAGGACACCAAAAGAAAACCCAACTAACCAGGTCTATAGGGGCTCACAGAGACTGAACCACTGACCAGGGAGCCTGCATGGGAATGAGATTTATTTATTCTTATTTTATGTGTATGAGTGTTTTGCCTTCATGTATATTTGTATGCAGCATGCATGCCTCTTGCCTGTGGAGGCCAGAAGAGGGTTTCCAATCCCCTGGAACTGGAGTTACCCACAGTTGTGAGCCATCATGTGGGTGCTGGGAATGTAAATAGGGTCCTCTGCAAGACAGCCAGTGCTCTTAACTACTATCTCACCAGCCCCAACCATTTCATTTTAATTACAGTAACTCAGATCTGTAACAATAGCATGAGCTACTGTCCTCTTCTTCATGCCCAATTGCTTCTCTTCAAATGGTCAGAATGCCTCTGCCCTGGACCCCTTTCCTCCTCTCTGAACATTATCCGTATTTCCCAGTTCTTTTCTGAATGCTTCTTAGGAAATGTTGCCTCCCTGTCTCCCCACCCATCCCCCGCCCTGCTATATTCTCTCTGAAAGCCTTTCTATGTCTCTGGGATTTGTTGCAAGCATGCCAGCCTAGAATCTACTCCAGGAATGGCCTGCCATCATCTATTCTTAAAGAATGAGTGGATTACCTTAGGTGCCAGGCTAAGTTGGGTAAGGAGGGAAGAGTGTACAGGATTAGCACTCCCTGTGGGCACAGTGGGAAAATGAGTTAAGGGACAGTAAAGGGGAAGACACAATTTTGTTTCGCTGCAAACTACTAAGAGCTTTCGACAGGGCTGAGTTCTAAGTAGGTGTGGTAGAAATGCAGCTAAAATGCTGAGCATCACTTCAGGAGGAATGAGAACTCTGCCAAGAAAGTTATGCTTTCTCAAGGGCTGCCCCTCTACGAGAGCAATTGGATACACACTAGAACCCTGCTGATTAGATCCTGATCTGCCTACCTAATTTTGATGTCTACTGCTCTAGGATGAGGTTCCTAAACTTCCATTAGGGAGAACTATGGAAGGTTGCCTTAACATACACATAACTTTCCTGCTTCAGAATCTCACTCCGGAAAAGCAACTTTTATTACTTGTCTTCTGCAAATACACGTATAAGTTGATCCAAGGGTGGTTGCAGGGATTAATGAACCAATACATGAAAGCAACTTTACTGCTTGTCACCTATACAATTTTTTCCCTCCTGGCTACTTCTCAAATCTACTTCAAATGACAAATCCTGCAAGATGGCACATTCCTTAAGGCTAGAACTGTGTCTAAAACAGTGGCTCTAACCAAGGGCAATTTTGCCCTTTAAAAGGGCCATATGGCAATGTCTGGAGACATTTTGATCATCTCTGTGATTGGCTGTCTTTGTTGTAGAATGGTACTGTTCAAATGTGCACAGCTCCCACAGTGGAAAGCTGCCTAATCATAAATGTCAGTTGGCAACCCAGGGTTAGTCTCTATGGTGGCTTAGGTAGCATTTAAGAGATGCACGGAATTAGAAACATTAGAGATTATTAGAAACTCTCAAACTCTCTACTGCTGGTAAATTTTATAAATTGCTGTTGGAAAGGTAGAATTGAATTAGAAATATATAGGTGGAGGAAAACTGGAAGATAGCAGAGTTTCTGAATCTGATGAATTGGGGGAAAGCACATTTACATTTGTATTTAGAGGTGACCAATTTAAGAGCTAAACTTCTTTTAATCAGCAGGCTTTTCTAATGGAATGCAACAGGATTTACTTTTGTATCAAAGGAGCTCCCCTGGTAGTTAGAGAACGCAGCTGAATACAATTATAAGCTCACCGATAAGCAGGATGCAGGTCCTTAACTGCATTCGGAGAGAGTACACTTAATAATTGAGAATCTAGCAGCGACACCTTAATGAGGAGTTTAAAAACGCACTGGCCCTGAATCTCAGAATTTGTCAATACTTGTTACCTAGATTTTCATTTCAGAGTAATGAAGTGATAAGTAAGAATCAAAAGGGAGGTCTGTGATTGAGAAAAAAATTGCTTTACAAATAATTCAACAAGTACTTAAAGCTTGAAATAAGAGATAAACCATTGATAAGTCAGTAAAACTTGGCCACATGTAAGTAGGAACATAATGTGGAGGCGAAAGTGGGGAGTTACAGGTAGCACCTAAGGAGCTTATACAACATCACAGATCATTAACTAGCTAGGGCCAGACCCAAGTTCCAATGATAAGGTGCTCATGAGACAGACCATTCAGTGAATAAAGCTGTTCCATGGCTCTTGGCAAATAAAAGATTAGAAAAGGTTAATATAATCCCATGTAAATGCTCACATCACTGTGTGACTTTTTTTTTTCATTTTTATTGTTAGTTTTTAAAATTGTGCTCTAGTTTGCTTTCTGATGCTGTAATAAATGGCCTAACCAAAACCAACTTGGAAAGGAAAGGGTTTATTTGGCTTACACTTCTAGGGTAGCAGTCCATCAGTGAGGGAAGTCTGGGCAGGAACTCAAGCAAGCAAGAACTGAAACAGAAGTCATGGAGGAATGAATGCTGCTTACTGGCTTGCTTCCAGGCTCATGTTCAACTACCTGTCTTTTATATCCCAGCCCCACCTGCCTAAGGATGGTACCCCCATACATAGCAGGCCCTCCTACACCAACTAGCAATCAAGAAAATGCCCCCCAAGGTACGCCCACAGGGCAATCTGATGGAATCAGTCCTGCTACTGAGGTTCCTTCTTCTCAAGTGAGTTAAGTTAACAACAAAATTTAGACATCACAACAACAACAAAAAAAAAAAAAAAAAAAACAATGGATTTTGGATAACCAAGTGATCTTCCTTAAAACCATTTATTTACAAGAAACGCAAAACAAACTCATCAGGTTGTATTTATATAGCTATTCATTATACAGACATAATAAGGCAATGTATTTATCTACTAGATGGCTACAGCTGGAGTCAAACATCCACAATAGACTCAAGACCCAGTGACGACCATGTTGGAAGCCCAAATGAGAATCTAACTGCTTGTCTTTGAAATGCTGCTCCCCCAGGGAGGTCGGACACTCTGGCCTTCGTTTGATGTCTAAAGCTTGTCTGTTTTGTTTCAGCTGGCGGGCTTCGTCTACGCCTGTTACGTTGTGAAATGTATAACTGAAGAAGAGGACAGCTGTAAGTATTAAAACTCCATTCTGTGTCTTTCAAGTTCAAAGCTTCCTTAGTGCTTCCTCCCCAGCCTTCCTGCTCTGAGACAATACCCCTCAGCACCCCAGCAGAACAGAAAATAAGCCCTTGGTGCCCATCATGCTAAGCTAGTCTTCACAAAAGAATCAGCATACTAAAGAAACAGAGAAGCCCTCATTTTGGAAACGTGCTTTTCCCCTTTCATTGAAAAGTATTTCAAAAATCTGTTCTTAGAACAATTCTAGTAGAGACTACAGATGGGAGATTAGAGACAGACATGAATTCTAAATGCAGTTAGCTTGAATATTTTCCTTTGTTACAGTTCAGTTATTGTGTATTGCTAATTAATCAGTTTCATCAAGGACTACAAATCCCAACAATCAATAGTTTGTAATAGTTCTTAAAACTCTGCCAATAATTGAATCCCTAATGTAAATCAATTGCCATGAAAATGATATGTATGCCATGGTCTGAGGTGGCATGGCATAAAAATGCTATGACATGATCTGATATGGCATTGTATTGGCATGATATGTTAAGATACGATGTGATACGGCATGATCTGATATGACAGATATCTGATCTGATATGACATGATCTGGTATGTCATGATATGGTATGGCCTGATAGGAAATGACATGACATGATACAATATGATATGACTGATATGATATATGACCTATGCTAAAACGTTTTCAGTAGTGGGGCAGGACATGGTTGGATACTGTGGGAAGGGGAAAGGAGGGGTCTGATGGGTTCCTAGATGTCTGTTATGAGTGAATGAGTACATAGAAATGCCTCTTAAGAAAAGTAGAACAGGGACATAATAATTGCCTGAGCATGGACAGGTTGTTTAAGGTATAAGAGAAGATATCTAGTAAGCACTTATCATATGCACAGAAGCCTTATTCAGAGACCATGGCAGATAAAAGATACATGGATTTTTAAATATATGGATCTAATAGGCCACATAATTAGCATCTTTCCAGAATAACACTTTGCAAAAGAGATTCCTGAAATGCCCATGCTCATTTTACAAGACTAAAGACAAGTAAATTTGACACTGAAGATTCAGAATGCTTATTTGTGCACTAACGTCCCTGAGAGTGGTCTAATAAAGATGTTCAATTTTTTCTAATTGAGTTTTGTTAGCATAGTACTAGGTAAGCAGAGCTGACAATACGGATCAAAGAGAGAAACAGAAAGATTTTCTCTATACTCATAGTTCCTTAGGGAGAGTACAGCTTGTCCTGAACTGTTCCATAGGGGAGATAAAAAGGGTAGTCTTAGAACAGAAAGTTAACAATGGAAGAATTACAGGGAGTAACTGCTGAGCATGGTAAGCAGATAGATGTAGGATTGACTCTTAAAAGGTAGTGTAACTATGAGCTAACTAGACAGCTCAGTGGTTAGGCACACTTGCTGCTCTTACACATCTGCACCCAATTCCCAGCACCCACACTGCTGCTAACAACTATTTGTAACTCTAATTCGAAATGATTTAACTCCCTCTTCTGGCCTCATCTGGCACTGCATGCATGTAGTGCATAGCATCATAATGCAAAACATCCATACACATTTAAAAAAATAAAATTGATCTACCTAGGCCAACAAAAAAGCCTGATCACCTAAGTTTGATCCCCAGAACCCACATGGTTGGAAGGAAAGAACAAACCCACAGGTTGTTCTCTAACCTCTACACAGAGGTAAATTAAATAAATACAATTTTCAAAAAGTGGTGTCCTGTGAAATCCATGTTCACAGTCATTGTAAAGCAGCTGGTTTAGAGCTATCTAAAAATCCAAAGGTGTTTTATAATAAGCTTAAGAACAGCTAGTGTATTTTGTGGATGTTAAAACTTTGATTTATAGAAACTAAAATATGAATAATACAAGGCCCAAATATTGGTATACAGAACTCTTTCATAAAAATTCTTAATATGTCAGAGAATGCAAATTCTATGGATGTGTCTTAGAGAATTCTGTCCTAAGAAAAGTTTTACCAATATCATGTAAATCCAAGGAGATCAGGTGTCTCCAACCTCTTCAGATGAATCTTATGCCACAGCATCTAATAAAATGTTACCCCAAAACTTGTAAAAGTAATGGCTTTTATCTAGTTTGTTATCTTCCCAATTCTTGCTTTTATTAATTCAGAGTATAAGAAGCCATTTCATGAACAAGTGTCTCATGTTGGTCTGAAAACTTAAGGAAATCTTTGTCTGTCTTCCCTAGGCCATTGGCACTGAGCTTAGGTGCTGACAGGCCCAGTGGACAGCCTACAAATGTTCATCAGGGCTCCTTGTATACAGTGACCTTTGGTGACTTCTTTTTTTTTTGTTTTTGTTTTTGTTTTTCGAGACAGGGTTTCTCTGTGTAGCTTTGTGCCTTTCCTGGAACTCACTTGGTAGCCCGGGCTGGCCTCGAACTCACAGAGATCTGCCTGCCTCTGCCTCCTGAGTGCTGGGATTAAAGGTGTGCGCCACCATGGCCTGACCTTTGGTGACTTCTAATTAAGATTCTCTGTGGTCATTTCCAGCAACAATCAGGAGTGTTTACAGAGCAAAATGTCGACTGGTATTTCTCACACATTACCATTGTCTTAGCCTCTTGCTGTGTGCTTATATGAAGACATTGCCCAGAAATCCAACTTCTAATAATCTTATATAAAGAGTTGAAATTTTTGTCCAACTTTGGGAAATCATAAAGAAAATTATTTTGACCCTTAATTTTTATGAAAAACATAAAGTGTTCTCTGAAAGCAAGCCTTGAAGAATTTGAGAGAGATTTGGCATCTGTGCAACACTAGGGCTGGTGTCATGTCTGTTTGAAGCCACCTGCTTACCAAGTCAGTGAAGTCTCCATCCCTAAGAGGATAGTCTAGGTTCCATAAGTTGGTAAGAACACATTGTAGAGATGAGGACAGGCTTCTAACTGTGGGGTGAATAAAGTAGGCTTGAGGCTGACCTGCAGTTGAACAGCTCAGGGCTCGGTGCTCACAGACAGGAGTGCACCGAGCCAAAGTCAGAGGGAAGAGGCATCAACTCCCAAGGAACCAGGAACCAGGAACAAGGACACAAGTCAGACTGTATGAAATAGTAAGATATAGAGGATGTTAAACTGCACAGCACAGGGATGAGGGGAGGAAAGGAGGGAGGGAGGGAGAGATTGAGAGTGAGAGTTAATATTCCAGGCTTGTCTCACACTTAACTATGTAGCCAAGGATGACTTTCAGCCTCTGATCTTCCTGACTTCTCCTCCCAAGTGCTGAGATTACAGGTGTGCCCCCATGTTTAGGCCCTGCAAGTTGAGCTCAGGGTCTCATGGGTGCTAGATGAGCACTGTGCCTACTGAGCTACACAGCTAGCCTTACAACAGATGCATTAATGCAACATCTCCTTCTAGTGGAAAACCCCTGAACCTGGACTTATCTGTGTTTGACCCCATAGTCTAAACCAGAGCCACAGCTCAGCAAATGAGGTGACTGCACAAAGTCACAGCACACCACTGCCACCTGCTGTGCACACTAGAATATGACATCAGGTAGCATGATAAGTATGCTCTCCTGCTTTCTGTGAATGAGTAGGGCTGCCATGAGAACACACCACAGCATGGGCAGCTTAAACAACAGAAACTCATTTTCTCCCAGCTCCGGGGACTGAACCTCCAAGATCAAGGTGTTAGCATGCACTTTGTCCCTAGACCTCTCCTTGCCTTATTTGAGGTACCTTTTCAAAATCCTTATATGGCCTTTTCTCTATGCCTTTCTTCTTATTTAAAAATTCCAATCTAATTGGACTGCAGCCCTGTCCTGATGGCCATATTTAACTCTAATTAGCTCTTTAAAGGCCCTGTCTCAAAAACATCACACTGAATTTTAAGCCTTCTATTCATGAATTGAAGGGAGGGGACACAAATAAGGCTATAACATATACACACACGATAACACATGTGCGCACACACATGCACATGAACACACAGTATGTTTCTTGGACATATGAGTATATTTATGGGGCCAGAGTAGACCTCAGCTCAGATTAGAGCGTTGGGGTGCTAACACTGCCCAGCATGGCTGCATGCTCACTGCCTGATGGCAAGAAACCCAGCCAGCACCTCCAACTGTGACATCATCTACTTTTAGATGAACAGTTCCACACCAGGAAAAACTAAAACCTTGAACTCCAGCTCAATAGTTGTGCCTTAAACCGGGCACCCATTTGAGCACAGTGACCCTCACAACACACGTGAGTGTGTTTGTTCTGCCTAAAGAGAACAGGCTTCCTCCAGGAGAGTGGGCATCCTTACTGTGCTCTTTGTGGCCAAGCACTCCTGTCTCTGGCCATGCTGAGTTTTCCTTATATCCCCAAGTCTCTTCCATCCCGCTGTGTTGGTTCTTGTTTACAAACATCTGTAAGAGAAATGAAAGTGTCAGAGATTCCCGGTCTTTGTGACTTTTATCTTATAAGTGGCTCTTTTCTCTTGTTTAGTTAGACCTCACCTCTCCTGCACAGCTGTGACCTATACCACTTCTGTGACAGAGATAAGAATTCATCTTTGTGTGTCACCACTATTCAAAGATCTTTACAGAAAGTATCACTAATCCATGAGGGGGGAAAAAAGTCATTTGATATATGACTTCTCAGTTTTCATTACTGTTTTTTTTAAAGTATTTCCATTAGCACAAAGTACAACTAAATGTTGGTTTCTTACAAGTGCATCCATTTTTAAGTACCTTTTTCGAAGTATGTTTTCCATATCTATGGGTTCCTTTACTTGAGGATTCAACCAACAGTAGATAGAAAATATTTGGACGGTGGCGGGAGTGCATTTTTACCAACTATATCCAGGCTTTTTTTCCTTGTCAGAAGTTCCCAAATAGTATAACACAGCAACTTTTATTGCACAGAGTATTTGCACAGCATTGGGTATTAGGAATGATCTAGAGATGACTCCATGTACCCTGCATGGTGTGTATGGGTTATACATAAACTCTGTGTCATTTTTTTCTAGGGTACCTGAGCACTTGTGAGTTTTTCTATCATCAAGAAGGTCCTGGAATCCCCATGGTTACTAACGGATGACTGTAGCTACCACCTTATCTAATAGAGATGCAATGTATTTCCAAATGTTATTCAATATTGAAATCACCTGGGAAAAAGATGGGGAATGTCATTTAAAGATAATAACCTAAGGGACTTATTCTGAAAGCAATATTGGAAAATGAATTCTAGCTATTTAAATTTAGAGTTAGACACATACACATGCCCACCAACTAAACACAAATGAATAAAAACCTGTCCAGAATTCTCTGAAGTCAAGTAGCCTAGGGACAAAAGTCACAACTGATTTATAGAATCTTTCTTTTAAAAAGAAAATTATTCACTGCTTTCAGGATAATAATTTTCTATTGTCTTTGTTTGATTTTTCTTCTAAAGCCTGCTGGCCTACACTATTTATCAAACTACATTCCGTATGTTTTGAGCATATCTCCAGATATCCAGAACCATCAGGCTTGAATGTAAATCCTTGAGCACAGTCACTTACTATGCAGGGGATGTACACGGAGATATATTCTGCCCTTAAAACATAATGCTTAATCTTGCTCTTAAATGAATAGAGGTTTGCTATAAAAAGCATAAAAAATACAGATAAACAAAACAGTAAGAGGCAAGAATATCAAAATGGCCAGAACTGAGTCCTTGTCTTCAGTTAACATTTTGACATAGCGTATGCTTCCTGGTTTTCATTCTGCCCTTCTTCTTATCAACTGTCCTCCGTTCTGTCTTGCCTCTTCTCCTTCCCACTCTTCCTTCGTTCTTTTCATACTGTCAATCATCTGTCCTGCTTCAAATGTGGTTGTTCAGATCGTACTACACACTGTGTTTGGTAACCTGAGGTCTCTTGTTATTTTAAATCACTCCTCAAACATAACCTCAGAAGTGGCAACAAGCAGTTCAGGAAAAAAGTACAGCGTATTGTGTGCCTGATTGACGGATGAAGTTGTGAGGGGTAAAAATAGTCTGTTTTGTTTACAGAGAGTCGTACTCAGACAATCCATTGAAAGATACATATATTATCATTTGGTCATCTCTTTATAATGATTAAAATCTTACGGGACTAAAGATTACCAAATGAGATAGCCTTGCCTATATCTGCCAATTTCCAATCAGCCCAAAACTCACCATTTTTCTTTATCTCTGGCATCATCGCATATTATTAAAGGCTAAAGGTCCAGATGTTGGATGCCAATAACATGTAGCTGTGCTCTGCAGAATCCTAGAGGAGTCACAGTGAGAGATGTCATCTCCCTCCCTTTCCACCCTCCCAACGCACTGACACTTTGCATTTTACTTAAAAATCCTCTCATTCTGCCAGAGATTTCTTTCCAGTGATGATTACTTCCAGCTTTGAAATGATAAGAAAAATGATACCTATTGCCCTAGTTCAACACCTAAATTTTATAAACCTCTAAAGATTAAATCACTGAACTTCCGTAATCCAGAGAATTGAAGCTGATTCTCCGGATAAAAGGGTGTTGGAGTGCCATCAGTACCCAGACACGTCTCAGTCCCCTGTGTCCTAGCACCGAGCATATCCCCACCTGGAGGAAGACTCAGTATGTTTTTGAGAAATAAGGAGTTAACCATTCGGCTTTCCACAAACATTTCTTGGGATATATGGAAGATGGCACAAAATGCGACGCCTCCTTAGACCTCGGTTGATTCCAGGTAGAAACACTGAGAATACTAAAGCACCTTCTGTCGCTTTCGAAGCAAAATGGGAAAGGGAGGAGGGCGGATTTTGCCATATGTAAAAATAAAAGATTGAGTATGTGATCAACACGTGAGACACATGAATACGCCGTGCCACCTATGAGTCACAAGAGAGCTCCTTTCAGCAACCGCCGTCGTCTCCAGCAGTAATCCATGTCTCTTTACATTGCCTAGCTAGGGCAGGTCTTGTCTCCGGCTCTTGCATTGCTCCCCCTAGTGGTCACTTAAGAGAAACGCACCAGCTCTGTTTCTGAATTTGGATTTTCAAATAAAAAGCGGAAGCTGGTTCTTCAACAATCATTTCTTGTTTTCTCCCTTTTCTCATATTATCTTCTCTGTTATGCTAGATGGCTTCTCATTCACACAAACACAGTATATTCGTCTTTATGTAAATCTAATCTTTCCAAGTCAAAAATGTGAAGGGAAAAGAAATGATTCATTTTCTGTTGAGGCCCGGTTTTCTAAAGAATCAATATACAGGCAGCAGCATTCAGATAAGCAGAGAAGATTTTTATCCTAGGCATACAAAGGAAGTATTTCATGCAGAAACTATTTCTGGCACCAGGAACTTAAATTAACTAGTAGAAGCGAAGAACAGGGCGATTGTTTTAATCAGGCTCAACAGAAAAGAGTTCCAGAGAATATGAATGGAAAGAGAAATGTAATCGCATGGAAAAAGAAGTGTGATCGCATTTTAAAAAATCTTTTGAAGAAAAAAATCTCCCATTTGATCATTTTGCACCTTCCAATAGTGTGGACCCTGTTCCACCTGTGGTAAATGCCCTGTGCTTGTTACCTCACATAAATAATGGCACAGGGAAAATAGGAGCCAAGCTGCAGAAAAATAGACTTTGTGGCACAAGAATTTTTAGATCCATGTTCATAAAATAAAGTTGTTTGGATACTTTAGTCCCAACTCCAAAGAACAAATGGTGGCAAGACAGAAGACTAGCTTAGAGGAGAGCCTCTGGACCAGAGATGTGCTGAGAAGATGGTCTTGACAGTCTTTTCGTGAATGGCTGATGAGTGCTGCACCATATCCAGTTGGGCTTTGTTTTGGAAGTGGTGTGGAAGAGAAACAGGAGGATGATCCTAGCTATCTCCTTCTTGACAGAAGAATTGAGATATACCAGATCTCTGAGGACCTACTAACAGATATGCGAAATGCAAACAACAGAGCAGACGCCTTGCATGTGGGCCCTGCAAGAGTACTTTGTCACTGAGTGAGGTTCGTATTGTGTGGTAAGGAGTGAAAGAGAAACAAACTTAAAGCTCACAGGAGGTACAGTTTGTTTAAATAATAGAAAGTAATTAGGCTGAAGACAAAAATCAGTGATGGCATTTTATAATTACGATTAATTTAAAGGTTAATTTCCTTTGGTGCAAAAATCTTATTTAAAACGTTTACCAGGAAAGGAAATTAGGATGTCACTATCAAGAGGTTTAGAGCACTTCTGGGAATCCATGTCTATTATCAATTGGAAATTAGGTTAGGTCTGTAGTTGGAATTTCAATGCATTATGTGTATATGTATAAAATAGGCAGTGACCCAATCTCCAAACCAACTAGATTGGTTGGGGCAGAGAGTGTGAAATTTGCATTTGTTTGTTTGTTTGTTTGTTTGTTTATAGGATTAATTGTAAATGTTTCCAACAAAAGACTCTAGTCTATATGAGAACAATTCTGACACAAAAAGAAAATTGGATATGGCTTGCTGCCTTTGTAACTAATGAAGTTGATGTTGAAAGAATTCCCAAGAGCAGGGCTGCTAAGGAAGAACACAGGTGCACATCCAACATCACTGAGATAAACTGAATAGGAACATTACTTCAGTGGACTCCAAACCTGTCAATCCCTCTCTCCTCTCCTGGGCCCTGCATTGTTCATCACTCTGTTTTCCCACTGAGAACTGTCAGGCCTCAGGTTCCAGCTGCTATAAGCAATCATCCTTCTCTCTCTATGGGAGATACCAGGATCCTCCATGGATTTGTAGACACTGAAATCTCTTACATAATATGATATGTGCTTGCAAATGACCTACACATAACTCTGGTATGTTTTGAATCATCATCATAGTACCTAACACAGTGTAAATGCCATATGAATAATTGTTGCATTGTATTTTGAGGAAATATGGACACCAAAAAAAGAGTCTTCACATATTCAGTACAGTATCTTTTTTTCTAGTACTTTCAACCCATATTTGCTTGTATTTATGCATGTGAAGTGTGTGTGTGTCTGTGTGTCTGTGTGTCTGTGTGAAAGAGAGAGAGAGATGCTCACCTTCCAGTAAATTTGCTTACTAACATCAGCACATACTCATATTACCCAGCTAGAAACAACTAAATTATGGATTTACTCTTTAATGTTTGCACCACTCCCATTGGTGTGCAAACCAATCCCAGAAATATGGAATTATGCAAAATCATAGAACTATGAATAATATTAACAATCACATAATTTAATTCCCTAACTTTACAGTAGAGGAAAGGGACACAGGAGATGTCTTGCTAGAAGTAGAATAAGCAAGGAAGGCAGAAGTGAGACCAGAGCCAGCATCTGTGGTTCTAAGCACACTTTCCTCATCGCTTCACTCTGGTACCCCAGAGCACTTCTTTCAACTACTATTTGTTGAGCAGCCCGTCTGTGCACATTGCCAGGGATGAAGCAAGAGACAAACTGATACCAACTTTACTTTCATGATGTCTGCAGTCCAACATCCAACTCTCAGGAGAAAAGAGACTAATAATAAGTCATGAGAAGAACTCAAACAAGGAAAGCTGGGGTACCATGGAATACAGTTCAAAGAACCTCAAGTGGTTTAGAAGACGGGGCATTATTCCCCTGGGAAGTGATACTCCAGCTGAAATTAGAAGGGTAAATCACAGGGACATATACAATTGAATAAAAATAGACATGTCTTTTGTTTTTTTTTAACCAGAAAACTACTTAAATTTTTAGGTCCATGTTGGCCAAAATTCTACCATAATCAATATGTGAATAATTTTACATGTTTTCAATTAGCCTGAAATAGCTAAATTATTTTCAATGTGTCTACATATCAATAAGAGTATTGGGTAACCACTGGCAGTCTCTTTGCTGAAACTGCTACTGCTGCCCTAACAAGATGATCAGTTTAGGCTCAGGAGTTTTGTGATTTTCCTTTCTAGACCTTGCAAGATACTATGATTACACAAACATTATAAGGCACAAGGCGAGGAATATTTCTCTAATGGGTGATTATAGCATGTATATTTACATTTTGTTTCTCTAAATATACATACATTAATGGGCCCACCATCCTAATTAGAACTGTTGCATTTAAATGGGTTGTGCATTCTAAATATATCTTGGATGTCAGCTAAGATATGCCAAATCATGTCTAACTAGCTCGTCTGTAACTTGCAATAACTTCTCCCTTCCATTTCTTGCTAAAAGGCATGTCATATATAATTGAAAGCAATTCTAACAAGAGTGAACAAAACAAAGACTGTGGGACCCAGTCAATCTGAATGGCAACCAAGCCCAGGCACATGGAAGATGAAGTTGGCTTAGCCGTGTCATCATAGTCTGTGTGCTTCCCCACATTTACGGAAAGTAGCAAAAATAACTGGATCCATCATTTTCTGACACTTTAGTTTCTTCACTTTCTCGGCTCTTATCCAGGTGCCTGATCAAGCCTCACTTCACCCTCACTGCTCCATTCTTCGCACTCCACAGGCTGCACTTGGGGCACCTTCATTACAGTGGGAGAAAGCTTCCCTGAGACTCCCTGCCTTGTAAAACTTGTCTTTTTCTCTTCATTCTGCTGCCTCTGTCCCTGAGAAAATTTCCCTCACTCAGGCTTTGGAGCTTTGCTGTTCCATGTGTCCCTCTTTCTTTACACCTTCCTTCTCATCTTCTGCCTCCAGGGGGGCAAAGGCAGCATTGCTCTTACACGAACATTGGATGCCCATCCTCACCTGCTTTTTTTTTCCACGCTTGGATTTGCAGCATCCATGCCTGAGTAAGTAACAATGCAGTTTCTCCATTTCTAATCATGGGTGCTTGCCCATCACAGAGGAGAGGCACTAGCACTGGCTGCAAATGCATACTCAACATGCCTGGCTGGCCGCTGGCTGCTGCTCAACAGTGCTTCACCCTTCTGACAGTGGCATGTCACACTCTCCACAAGGCCTACTCCTAATCTTTCCAGGCTCCCTAAGCCAAGTATTCAAACACAACTTGACTCTTTGGTCCTCTTCCCCAGACCCTCAACAGCTCTGGCAAACATCCTATTGTATCCTTGAAGACCTGCCCAAATCTGAAAGGAACTGGTAAGCTTCTCTTGGCAGAGTACTCCATCCTCTACCATTTGACCTCCTGCCTAATCCAAGATGCTTGGCTCTCACTATCTATGTTCTTGCCCATTTTCTCCTACACCCATGCCAAATACATGCAGGCCATTAGTAAAATAGGATGGTCCCAGACTCCCCTAGTCCTTACTGATAACAGACAAGCTGATTTCTAAAAATATTCAAAATACAAAAACTGTCTTATGCAGCTGCCCTTTGATAAATCTTCCTTCAGTCCCTCACACAAGCTATTATTTAATTATTATAAGACTGAAGAGTCTCCATAGACCTGCCTCTGCCCCTCCTCAAGCTTATGCTGATGATGTCCATGTTTATATCATTCCGTATAAAACTCCAGTGAATTCAACTACAGGATTTGCTTCTTTGAGCCTTATCCCCATCTATTCACCTGGCCTGAAACATTCTAAGTTTGTCAGGAAATAGTCTAAATATACATTTAAAGTATAATCCCAATCACTTCCCTTGTATAAATGTTTTATTTAATAAAATAAAGATGAAATCCAACACCTATCCATTGTGTGTTTTTAATGTCTTACACAGATGAGAGATCCGATACTCTCAATCCTTCAAAGCTGAAATTGTTTAGATATCCCCAAAGGTGTCAATAGTAGTACTTACATCTCGGGAGTAACCAAAAGACATCAATGTAGACTTAAATCCTACTTAATAGGAGGGAATTCATGTTTTGTACTGTAAACCTAGCCAACTACCCATGCATGGTGAGGTCATGGATCCTAGATGAACATCTAGAGGAATGCCACTTTCCTAAACCAGTTTAACCCACAACTCTGTTCTAAATATTTATCTTTATACCCACAGATATATGTAAATGGCACTTTTCATCAAACTATTTTTTGCAGCACATATGAACAATTACAGAGTCACTAATTAAAATGCAGAGGACCAACTATAGTATAACCAACCCCAAATGATACATTTACAACACTTCTTCCACACCTAAGGCTCATGGAACATTCCAGAAGAGAAATAGGAGGATTGTGAGAGCCAGAGACACAGGATGTCTGCTATAAGATAGTGTCTTCTGTATATAACAGGGAATCTTCATCCATGACATCTCAACAATGTGTGTGTGTGTTTAGCAATAATCATTTTAAAAGAAGAGACCATGAATTTGAGAGGGTATCCGTGGGAGGAATTGATGGGGGGAGAGGAGTGGAAATGACCTAAAGTCAGTACTTATATATGAAATTCTAAAAAAAAAATTTTTAAAAGAATGTGTTTTAATGGACTTAGAGATGAGCAAGAAAGAACAAGTGTGAGTGTGCAATTTCATGAATTGAAGGAAGAAATAATC
>LZPO01056526.1:292-21593 GCA_001675575.1 Neotoma lepida
AGATTTGTGTCAATATACAAAAATAATTTAAACAAGAGTAGAAACATATATACACTATAACAAAAATAACCTCAGATTTGTGTCAATATACAAAATGCCAAAGCAATGTAAAATGTTTAAGACTAGCAGTTGCTTTTTTGGTTTAAGAACAGATAGATAAAAATAGGTAGATAAAAATCTACCCTTTTATCCTATCATTTCTATATTCCCCCTTTTTCTTTTTCAGAACAAGATCCCTGAATCTAATCTCCTTTGTTCAGTTTTTTTTCCTGACCATTACCAATAACAACTTGTAACCAATCCCCCTAAACGATGACAAATATCCATAACCCACTGAATGACCCAAAACTGCCCACCCCACCTCTTTGGAATGTGGGTGTCATGTTCCTAAAATTACTTCCTGCTGTCTGGGAATGACAGCATCTTTAGGGGACCCTGAGAAAGATAGGGATAACTGACAAGTCCTGAGAGAGCTAGTTGTATTATTTGTCCAATCTCTATGTAATGGAAAAGTGAAGGGCTTATGTCAAATCCTGGCTAGAGTAGTCTGTGAGACTAGACCATCTCAGCTAGCCACCTTAAAATTGTCCTGAGCAGTTTGTAGTCCAAAGCTGATCTTCAGGTGGTATTTGTCAGCTTAGTGGCATTACCATAATCTAGGTGGAATTGTTGTTGTGGGACCCCATCATCCTTTTGGTGACTCCAAAGGTTGCTGTTAGGCATGGTCATGGTTCACTGCAGAAAACAAACATTTTAAATGTCATATGCAGCAGATCTCAAAGAGGTTAAAGGACCATAATTTGTTATGTACAATCAGAGTACNAAAACTTACCTTAAGAAAAGTTTTAAAGAGTGAAAATGAAACAAAAGAATTATGAGATTAGTGGCAATAGAATAGTCCCTTAAATTTTTGTTTTTCTTCTGTTGCATATAAGGTGGCTCTTCTGACATGAGACAGAGATTTTGAATTTTCCTTTAAACAAGCATGCTTGGGTTTAGAGGAGAGAGCCACATACCAACTCCAAAGTCAGTTTTAATTTTTAATTGAACTGGGACTACAAAAAGATCATTTGCATTATGTGTCTGTAGAGAGCAACAGAAACAAACATTTGGAAATATTTATGAAATTTTATCCTGTTGGAAATGTGATATACCAATAGGCCAATTTACTCTTTTTTTGGACATTTTCTCTGGAAGATTTGTCCCTTTTCTTCAGATGTCTCATTTGTCCAGTGTTCTTCAGATTCCTTAGTCATCATTCTCTTAGAAAGACAAAAACAAAACCCTACTCCAACCCTGACTTTGGGGAGTTTCCCTTTTGGCAAGTTATATCTGATCAAATAAAAAGCATTTGTTAGTCTTATAAGTTAATTTAGATTGAATGGTCACGCTGTTTGACCATTCAAGAGGTCTAATCAAGAGGTCTCTCTTGTTCAAATCTAATCTTTATCAATTTTGATGATATTCATAGCTTTTCTTCTCCTGTGGAAACAAAAGCAAAACCTTTTCCCCAATGTAACACATATCATTGTTTCCATTCTGAGGTCAACACATCTTTAAAGTATACAGGCTGATTTATTTAATTCAACAGTTTTTTCTATTATCCAATGTCTCTCTGCAGCTGCCATTCCTTTCTCATTAGCATTTAGAAAATTTAAAGTTAATAAAGTACTGTATAATCTATCTCTGTGGGTCTTTGTTACCCCTTTCTGTTTATTAAGCACATCTTTTATAGTATAATTAGGTCTTTCTATAACTGCTTGCTCTGTAGGATTGTGTGGTATACCTGTAATATGCTTTATGTTCTAATATGCAAAAAACTGTTTCATTTTCCCTTGTTCATCTGTATTCATTACTCCAATGTCAGCCTTTGCCACACCTTCTGCATACTCCAGAAGGCAGGGACGTTCTTTTTGAATTATCTCTAGGAAAAAAAAAAACATTGTTTCTAGGAATACCTTGCCTACAATCCCTATTGAAATGACCTTGCTTGCCACAGCCAAGACATTTGACAGTTTGTCTTTTCTTAAAAGCTTTAGTGATTACTTCTATTAAAGTCGCATAATAAGTATGAAATCCAATATCAGCCATATTTCTAATCCATTCTTCTATTGGTGCCGATCTTCCCTTTAGAGGCCTGATCACCTTTTTGCATTCAGAATTAGCATTTTCAAAAGCCAAAGATACAATTAATATCTGTATGACTTCTGGATCTGATGCCATTCTATTTACAGCTGGGGTCAATCTTTGCAAAAAAAAAAAAAATCAGTGAAGGCATCTTCTAGGCCTTGCATAATTTTAGTAAATGACTCAGAATTCTTTTCTGGTTCTTTAACCTTGTCCCAAGCATTTAAGGCTGCTACCTGATATAGCACCAAGGTGTGTTCATCAAATTCAAATTTCCTTTGCAATTCAGCATACTGGCCTTCACCTAGCAATTGATCTTAGGAAATGTTAATGCCTCTATCCATATTTTTGTTGTTCTATGTCCCTAGCTTCCTCTTTCTACCATATTTGCCATTGTAACTGAGAACCAGCTTCCAATGTTACTGATGCCAAATCTTTCCAGTCTTGAGGGATAATTCTGTTCTGAGTTTCCCATGAGTTTAATATCAGCTTCACATAGGGTGAATGTATAATATGAAACAACATTTTCCTTGAATCTCCTCAAACCTAATATTTCTATAGGATTACATTTAACTTCTCCATAAAATAAGGGTGGTTTTCTAATAACCTTGGGCTACCCCTCTTCAATTTCATCATGTGGTAGCACAGCAGGTTCTTGTCTAAATTCCTCTGTCTGTGTCTGAGTATCTTCCCTATTCTCACTAGTAGGTATTTCTAAGGCTTGTATCTTTTCAGTCAAATTCTCATATTTGGCACTGACATCAACAAACTGGGATCAAACAAGAATTACCAAACCAATACTAATTATAATTAACTTAATGTAAATCACAGCTAAGTTTATTATCCCCTCATTTAATTGTTCCCTTTTTAAACTATCCGTTGTAGAATCATACAGACCTAACTCCCTCCATCTTAATATTGTTTCCCATTTTTAACATGGGGAAAAAACTCTCGCCTTTTGTCTTTTAACTAAATCCCCTCTTTGAGAATTCCTAGTTGTCTCACCTAATCTGCTGACAATGATGGTAAAGTGTGAGGCTGGCTGTGGGTAGAAAACAGATGGTGCACAGCTTGGCTGAGAGCAGCTATGGCTGCACACATGTAGCTCTGAGCTGAGAGTATGTGGCAGTTGCAACAAGCAGGTGTCAAGGCAACTGCCTAGGGTAGCAGCAGCCTGATGAGGGGATCCAGGGAAGCCTGCAACCCATGGGAAGAGGGAGCCAGCTGTCTTAAAAATGGGCAAAGGGGATCGTGCAGAAGACGGTGTGGCAGGAGCTGCCTGGAGGCAGAGCTAGCTTGTCCTGGGTCAGTAAGTCCAGAATTTGGAGTCCAGGTGCCTCTGGAGTTTGGGACCTGTGGAGTTTGGATGATAGCCAGAGATTGTTGTAGAGAGGCTGCAACAGGAAAATACCTGACTTGCTCAGAGTGCTTGGTGAAAGAAAGGAAAAGCCAGCTGGCAGTGCAGTGACCCTGGCTGGTACAGCTCTGGCGTGTGCCAGTGGCTGCAAAGCCACAGGAAAGTGACTATCTTGTGAATTTGTGTCCCAAAAGTTGGATGCCAGATGAAGTGGTAATCTAATTAATCTTTATCAATAAAAAAATCAGGAGTCAAATATCGGGGTAAAAACTTGAAAGATCAGAGAAGCAGGGAGCAGCCACCAGTCACCTTGTACCTCTTCTGTTCCTCTGTCCAAAAGGGCTGAGATCCTCTCTCAGCCCCACCTTACCACTTTCTGTCTCCTGTCTGTCTACAGTACACCAAACCTCTATGGTCAGGTAGTGGTTAGCTCTGCCCTCTGATTCCAAGCATGCTTTATTCATCAGTCCATAAACAAAATATCACACAACAACGTGGGCCTCAAGTTAATCCAGATATCAATTGGCCACTCCCACAAGTTCCATGTCACCATTGTACCAGCATATCTTGCAAGAACGACAGATTGTAGATTGAGGTTTTTGTGGCTGCATTGGTGTCCAGGTTTCTATTTCCGTAGCCTGTAGAGTACATTCGTGTACCAAAGAGACTAGAAATTAGGGGTGAAGGCTCCATACAGGCACCATCTCTACCTCTCTACATTCAATGAGCGGTGTAGATGTTGTCCTCAGCAGTGGAGCCCCTACTATCAGTTTTCAGAGAGTGTCCCACTGTCCTAGCATCAGTCTGACTTGTTTAGGGACCCCCTTGACCAACAACACAAAACAAACACAACCCATTCCCACCAATGGAAGCCTTCCCTGGCTAGAAAAGACGGTGAGTTCAGACTCCGCATCTTCCATTGCTAGGAGTTCCCATTAGGATCATCCTCATAGATTCCAGGAAGTTTCCACTGCACTAGGTTTCCATACACCCTCCCAATTTTCCTCCAATTCTCCCCATACTATCTCCCTCCATGCCTCCCACGTGATCCCTTCTGCTCCAGTCCCCACCTGCCCATAGTCCACTCACAAAATCTATTCTATTTCCCCTTCCCAGGGAGATCCCTGAGTCACACCTAGAGCCCTCCTCTTTATCTATCCTCTCTTGGTCTGTGGATTGTAGCTTGATTATCATTTGCTTAACAGCTACTATCCACTTATAAGCAAAGTACATACCATGCTTGTCATTCTGGGTCTGAGTTACCTCAAGCAGGATGATTTTTTTTTCTAGTTCCATCCATTTGCCTGAAATTTTCATGATGTCATATTTTTAAGAGCTCCATTGTGTAAATATATCACAATTTCTTTATCCATTATTCGGTTGAGGGACATCTAAGTTGTTTCCACTTTCTAAGTTTTATGAATGAAGCTGCTATGAGCATAAAGTATGTGTCCTTGTGGGAGGATGGAATATCCTTTGGGTATATTCCNAAGAATAGTATAGCTGGTCTTGGGGTAGATCTATTCTCAATCTTCTGAGAAATAGCCATATTGATTTCCAAAGTGGTTGTGCAAGTTTGCACTCCCACCAGAAATGGAGACATGATCCTCTTGTTCTACATCCTCTCAAGCATGAGCTGTCACTTGTGTTTTTTATCTTAGCCATTCTGGTTGGTGTAAGATGGAATCTCAAAGTAGTTTTGATTTGCATTTCCCTGGCGAATTAGAATGTTGGACATTTATTTAAGTTTTTCTAAGCCATTTGAGATTCCTCTATTGAGAATTCTGTTTAGATCTATACCTCATTAATTGGGTTATTTGGGTTTTTGATATCCAGTTTCTTGAGTTCTTTATATATCTTTGATATTAGAGCTTTTCAAACCAAATGGGTGATTCACTGGTTTCTGTTTCTCAAGAACTCAGCTATGGTATTTCTTGCTTGATGTTCAGGATCAATATAGACAGAGGAATGCACATCACATTTCTCAAACACCTGCATGATAATTAAATGTCTCCAGGATTTTGTGAATATTCAGACATTGTGCAAAGAAACATTGTAATACCATATTATGGTTTCTACGGAGTTTTGTTTTACATTTTCAGAAGAGCTATTATAAAATATTCTATTTTCTACAGTCCTATGACCAATTTACTACTCATTAATATTTGACGTGTTTATTTTTATTAATGATATTAAGAATTTATTCATACATTTTGAATGTGTGTCATTGTAAACAATGTTTATCTCAATATCCCAAGTACCTACATTTTCATAAAGTTTACGTTTCCTCTCTGCTTCCCTGTCCTGTGTAGGACAATGCATTAACTCATTTGTATTTGCTCTAGAAGTTTTTCCTGCTTCTAGTGTCCAAGTTTTTAAAGCTTCGTGGGTTAGTGCTCATACATTTTCTTNAGGTTTTCCTCTTAAATCTATAGGTTTGTGGTTCACCTGGATGCATAATTATCATTCTATAGAAAATGACTTTGAGGTTTTTGATTACAGGTTTTCATTTTTCTCAAAAGTCTTATTGTAATTTTTTTATCTCATGCTTATCAAAATCCTCCTGCTTAGAATATCTATTGACAGTTTGTTACCTTACATTTCCACAAATCTCCGTATTTTATTATTCCCAAATTAATATCTACATTTTGGCCTCATTACATTATAAAAAGATATGAATTCCCTTAATCACAAACTATGGTTTACTCACTACCAAGATGAATTGACTATGAGAGTCTGAAAAGTAAAAACTATTTAATTTTCAATTGAGTGACAGATTTGCCAGATTCTCCAACCTTAAAAATTCCCTGTGGCTTTTGCTTCCTGTACAATCCTAGGCAGTTTGCCTCATCCATTCAAGTTGAAGTCATATGAGAACAGCTTTTTAAATTATTTCCTTCTTTCTTCTTTACTCTTGTATTTAATACAAATGTTCCCTGGATATTTTCCATGCCTTTGCTTGAGTATAAGCATATGCATAACCTAAGTTCATAACTTCATTTTCTGAAAGCTTTATGGAACATAAAGCTAACTCATTTATTGACTAACTCTCTCATGTCTCCGAGTAATCACAAAACAGTGCTAGTACTTCATTCATCAAATGTTCACAACATTGAAATTAAAGTCTGTACTACAACTCTACATCTCTTTATTTTCAACAATAAAAAAGTTCACGTGTTTTCATTTCTTTCACCTTTTATTATATTTCCATTTCATTTTATACTAATGTAAATGAGGAGGAGCCTGAAGGACTTGTTTTCTTGTGGGATTCAACCAACCACAGTAACTATGAGTTCCAAGTTCACTAAGTGAAAATACCCAAAATATTGACACAACAGATTATTTCTAAGTACACATTGTATCCCCAGAGCCTCCTCTCACTCTGATGGCTGACCTTATACTAAAACTTGGCTAGAAGAAAAGAAAACTCCAGGAAGCAACTCCCTAGCCAAATATAACTTTATGCTCATGAAGAAGCAAAGCTACTGTCCTTATTTTTGCATTTTTTGCTGTTAGGTTTGCAGTTTTTCTAACTTTGTTCAATGTACTTATTATCTGGTTCTATTTCTGCTTGTCTCTAATTTTTGTTTTCACTGTATAACTCTTGATAGACATTACACTCAAAGGACAGGGGGATAGGAAACAAGAACAGGGTTTGGAGACACTCGATTAGAATATGTTTGAAAAATGCTTAAAGAATCCTGAATACATATAGTAAAATATAAAAATAAAGAAAAAACAACAAAGAGCACAATCACATAATTATTAATGAGACAATCACAAACAAATCCTAGGAAAAATAACATGTGGACATAAATGTAAAATGTGAAGTCCAGCGTTGTGTTACATTAGAAACATTATTCCAAGTCAAATGGAAATATTTAATTGTATTTTTTGCATATCAGGTCATTTATTTCATTCTTTACTTACATTAAAATGTAATTACATCATCCCCCTTCCCTCTCCTCCTTGCAACTTCCCTCTTGTCTACTCACTTACTCCCTCTCAAATTAATGACTTTTTTCTTTAATTATTATTGCTACATATAAGATTATTCCATATATTTAAACATGAACATATAAATACGACCTGATGAGGCATTTTTGTGTATCTTGTTTATATATGAGTTGTCACCTGACCACTTAGTATTGCACAACCAATTAAGGGAATTCATCCCTGGGAAATAATAATACTCCTCCTCACTTGATTAGTCCTCAGTTGACTATAGTTTTATCTAGGGTTGGGAACCGATAAGATTGCCCCTTTTATGACAGCATAATTAGTTTTATTGCCATTGTTCAGATCCTCCTTGAGCAGCCATATTTTTATACATTTTAGGTGCAGCTTCCCTATTATCTTAAGAGAAGGTATCTCTCAACAGACTCTCTGATCCTCTGGCTCTTACAGTCTTTCAGTGCCCTCTTCTGTGATGGTTGCATAACCATTGGTTCATAGTTCTGCTATAAATATTCCCACTATGATGTGTTGCTGTCTCCGTTTTGACAAACTGTGATTTTCTGTGGTAGTGTCTGTTGCAAAGAAAAAGTTTTTCAAGAAAAGTTTAGAACCACACTTCTTTGTGGGTAAAATGGTAAGGATTTTTAAATGTAGTTTTAAATTATGCTGATCTAGCAAAATCATGGCAGTGCATTCTCTAGGATTCATGACCTCGATAGCCCTGGAGAGTTTGCTAGTTTCTTTCTTTCATTATTTACCTCTTGCGGAGTAGGCCTTAAGTACAGTTATAGAGATGTTTGTTACTGCCAGGATATGAGTACCTCTATGGAACCTTTAGGGATATTTTGCCATACTGGTCATTGTTGTTCCAGGCTTGATCACGTAATATTTGACCTTTGAACTTCTGAGATTTTCATTGTTGTTGTTGTACTTGAGATAGAAGTTACAATCTAGCCTGTATTGGCATGGACCTCACTATGGTGGCCAAATTGATCTTAAATACTTGACAGTCCACTAGCCCCTACCTCCTGAGTGCTGGGATTTTAGGCATACAACATCACTCCCAGCTAAAATCTTTACATTATTTATAATTGATTTTGATTTAGAATTTACTTGATACACAATTTGCCACATTGAATAATCAAATCAATTTATTTCCTAACTATGGAGTTGAGCTTGATGTCATGATAAGTGTCCTGTCTCCTTCAATTCATGTTTCTTCCTTATCTTTGATTGCTATAGTCTCTATTAGGCTGTGACCTGACAGTAGCCAAGTCAATAAACACCATAGAATAAAGGTTAGTAGTAGAAGCCTATGACTTCTTTTGTTTTTAACATGGACCCTTCAATGCCATCCTACTCACATATTCCATCTGATAAACTCAAAGTCCCACTTCTCTGAGAGGTACTAGTGACTTAGTTTCTGCATCATCAGTGCAAAGCAGAGGCCCCTTGAGTTTTGATGAGCATCCATCCTCAAACAATAGGAAAAACCCGAGTAAATCATGAGCATGTTCTTATGCTCAACATGAAACTTCTTTGTTGGTTAGATATTAACCAAAGTCAAATTTATCTTCACCTCAGACTGAAGCAGCATCCCCAAACAATCAGTGAATGTTTTTTATATTAGAACTTCTATTTTAACAAAAGGCATATACTGAGGGACACAAACCACAGAAATGTCTTCTCTCAAATTTGGGAAGACCAGAAGTGCAAAGATTTCAGCAGGGTTAATTCCTTCTCTTGGTTCTGAAAGACAATCTTATCAAGTCTTCTCTTCTAGTTTATGGAGGCGAGCTGGCAATTTTTAGGTTGTATGATCCCATACCCCGCCGTGATATTCACAAAACCTCCTGACTATAGGCAGACCTCTGTCTCCAGTGTTCACTCTTCTTACAAGGAGAGTAGAAATACTTGACACAGTCCAGTCACCAGACATCATTACACATGAAGACATTTTCAAAGATTGTTTTCAAATAAAATCATGTTATGACATAGTGAGATGGCATTCTCTACTGTACAAATGTTGTAGAGAACACAAATGAAAACCAAATAGACTTTAAATGGAGATACATCTCAGTGATAATGCTTTCATCTAGCACATAAGAAAACCAGGTTCATTCCACCCACCCACCCCCACACACACACACACACACACACACACACACACAGAAAGAATAATCTGTAAGAAGCTTGACTGAACCAACGTCAAGATTTCAGCTAGACTCTGTGGTTCATAATTATTCATCGAGCAGAACCACAACCTTGTCAAATATATAAATATATGTCTCACAATGGCTCATCAATCATGCTTTTATAATCACCTATGAAAATATGCCCAATATCCACTACCCATCTGAGTAGTAGCTTGGTTCCCAAGAGGTGGTAGATTTATTTTTTTTAATGTATTCATAGTTCTAAAGTCCAGAATTCCAAAAGTAACAGGAATACCCTCTTTACAGTTGAACTGTGCAAAGACCCTTCCTATCCTCTCAGATTCTGGATTTTTGTCAACAACTTTTGACATTTCTTGCTTTGTAGATATATGTCCCCAATTTTCCACGTACTTGTCATTCTGCCCTTATCTCTCTATAAACTTTTATGAAATGTATTTTCTCTTTTTGTTGTCATTGTTTTGATGTTTGTTTTCTTGTTTTTTTTTTCCAGATGGGAGTTTCTCTGTGTAACAGACCTGGCTGTCCTGGAACTCATTCTGTAGACCAGGATGGCCTCACACTCACAGAGATCTGCCTGCCTCTGCTTCCCTAGTACTAAGATTAAAGCATGCACCACCACTGCTCAGTGAAATGTATTTTCTTACCAAAAAAGCATGCAAATTGTTAGAGCCCTCACTATTAACCTCTTTTTTTCTTTTTTTTTCAAGATTTATTTAGTTTGATCTTATTGTATTGGTGTTTTGCCTGCATATATGCCTATGTGAAGATGTTGGATCCCCTGGAACTGGAGTTACAGACAGTTGTGAGCTGCCACGTGAGTGCTGGGAATTGAACCCAGATCCTCTGGAAGAACAGCCAGTGCTCTTAAACACTGAACCATCTCTCCAGCACCCTCATTTTTCTTTAATGGACAGGTCTTTTGTTGAAAGAAAAGGTCAAATTTGTGGGTTCTAATGTTTAGGGATTTAATGGACTTTGTAGAAGTATTATGCTTCTATCTCTATCTTCTAGGTGCAATTATCTGCCATCATCTACTCTATATTTCAGGTGGACTGCTCCCTTCCATGATTCTGAATCTTAACTAAATCTTGACCCTTTAGGAACCTAATCTCTCTTTCTTTTTGTGAAAGTAATAAGCTATAAGGGACCCATGGATACTCAAAGAAACAGTCTGACAAACTTATGTACTTGAGATTTCACATTTAAAATAAAAATCTTAATATACTAAATTAAATATTTATTGAAATTTTCATTACTCCCTGCCATTGTATACCAGAACTATAGACTAACAGACTTGATGATATCATGAGTAATTCTATGTTCTCTCAAATTTTTGTGCATTGATAAAATTGATTTCTTTTTATCTTTCATTTTATACATAAGTCATTTTAATTATTTCCTCCTCATCTCAAAAGAAACATATAAATAGAAAAATTCTCCCACAGATCACATAAAATTATCCATATTTTTTTCTTTTTGAATAAATTTATTTAAAAATTTACCTCATAATTAAAGATCATGCACTTATGTAAGATTATTGCCATGTGGTCTAGATTTTGTTCATTAATACCATATTCAGTCTTTCAATATAGCAAGAAACTAAACATTACAGAAAGTAAAGTATGAAGATATAGGATGTTGTATTATATTATTTTAAGAATAAATTATTTTCATTGGTCACTTTGAAAACAGTGGTAGTACAGACATCTTTGTAATACTAATACTTAGGATTTGGAGACAGAAGAACTATTACTTTAAAGCCAAACTGTGTTATATTCAAGAATCAGTCTCAAAAATACATCAACATAGGTCTGAGGAAATAAGTCATTAACTCATTTAACTCTAGTGGAAATGCAAAGGCCTGACTTCACAACCCAGCTCCCACAGTAAAAGCTGAACTCAGTGATGGTGAGGTGGACATAGGAGAGCCCTGTGTTCTTGTACAACCTAGCCTAATTGAAAAGCTGTGGGCCATTGAGACTCTGCCAGAAAAAGTGGAAGACCACTCAGAGCTTATACTCAGGGATCACATCTGCTCTCCCAATGCTTGCACACACTTGTCCACAAGCACATATATGTGCATGCACACTCATGTGCACATAAATACACATGAATGCACACACACTTACACAACAAGAATGATAAAAATAATGAAACCAAAAGGGCTGCAATGAAAACAAGGAGGACGATAAGAACAAGGATGAGATATAATATCAAAACATGGGCATATTAATACTAGAGCTCTGATCAGTAAAATGCTCAATACTTATTGGTCTTTTCTTGGTTTAAGTTTGGTAGTTTGGATGACTCAAGAAATTCATACATTGTTTTTTGATTTTCCAACTTAATGAAATAAAAAGTTTTTAAAAGTATTTATTTATAATATTCTGTACTTCTTTGGTATCTGTTGAAATGCTTCGTGGTTCTTTTTTGACTCTGCTAATTTGGGTCATCTCTTTCTTCTGATTAACTGGGCCAAGGGCCTGTCACTCTTCTTTATTCTTAAAGAACCAGATGGGATAGGTAGAATTAGCCCACCTTGGGGAAGAGTACCCTTATTGGTTATCCAGTGTAGAGTGGTCAACACTGAAACAATATATACAAACAACAAAAATAAATTGAATATTATATATATATATATATATTGTGTGTGTGCATATACATAGATATTATATATATATATGTAACAATAGTAATCAAATGTAAAAGGGGCTATCAATATGAGAGTGAGGGGGACATGTGGGGGTTTGATGGAGAGGAGTGGCTGATGGAGGAAAGAGAATGTTATTTCTACTTCACATAAAAATGTCAGAGTCCTTCAGAGGCTATTTGCAGAATCCAGCATTAAGCACACAAAGACAAACAGAAGTTGTTAGAATCCCTTATCCCCCACAATGGAAAAAAACCTCTGAAAGTGCCACCAAACAGTTATAAATAGTGTAGGTTTAAATTTTGTTGCTGGAAAAGCAGTAAATTCCTCCTTATATCTACCATCTGAGATTTGGATTCGTTGGGTTTGGGGTGGATGCTATTGTACTGTTTGTTTAATTTCTAAATTTCTCAGAAGGCGTTTTATTAATTCCCTGTTTGTCAGCAGGAGGTTGACTTGGGCCCACTATAACTGTTCTACTGTAGAGAACAATTGACATTTCATGATTGCCACCTTCTACCTGTCTTAATTCACCAACCTTACTCTCTTGGCATCTTCAAAGCAAAATAAAGATAATGCATACATTAAAAATATGGAAAATAATTAAGAGAAATAATTTTTAAAGAAAAAGAAAGCTGTCATGGACTTGTTGAAGTCAGTATTTTTTTTTCTTCCACAAAGTATTTGAAAAGGATGCCAAAAACAAGCTGGACAAAAGAAAGCACCTTCAACAAATGGTGCTTGGAAAACTGGATGTCCACTTGCAGAAGAATGAAATTATGCTCATCTCTACCAAGTTGCACAAAAAAGTAGCTCCAAATGGATAAAGGCATAAACATGAAACATGAGCACTGAAACCACCAGAAGAAAATATGGGCAATACCCTCCAGTGTATAGGCAAAAGAAGACTTCCTGCATAGGAGTCCATTTGCCAAAGAATTAAGGTCAACAATTGATGAGACTACTTCAAAAAACTATAGAGCTTCTTTGCAGCTCATGAAACAATAAACAAGGTGAAGAGGAAGCCTGTAGAATGGGAGAGAATCTTTGTTAGATGTATATCTGACATGGGATTAATATCCAAAACATACAAATAACTCAAAAATGAGCTCTTCATAATTGATGGCTTCTGGGGGGAGTGTGAAGGGAGTCAGTTTTCTTTAAGGGTCTGGCCATGAGAAGTTGGACCATGAATATGGCCAATGGAAAAATTGGACTGGGAAGGTGGGCCTTGAGGAATGGGAAGCAAGTATGATTGGGGTGTATTATATGAAATTCCCAGACAATTAATAAAAATATTATGTTGGGGGTAAAAAAGAGTCAAAAATCAAAAGACTCATTTGAAAAATGGGCCTGGAATCTGAACTGATCTCAAAAGAAGAAAAAAATGCCAAACAATATCATAAAAACTGCTTAATATCTCTAGCAGTTAGTGAAGTGCAAATCAAAACAACTTTGAGATTTCATCTTGCTCCAGTCAGAATGGCAAAGTCCAACACAAAACTGATTAAAAAATGCTGGAAGTGAACAGAGACAGAGGGGGAATGGACTGGGGGTGGGAAGAGAGGAGCGATGGGTGGGAGAGGGACTGGGAAGCGAAGGGGTAGGGGAAACTGCAACCTAGTTGTAAAATAAATAATTACATTTATTTTTAAAACATATGCTGGAAGAGTGAGGGAGAAAGAGAATACTTATTCATTTCTGTTGGGATTACAAACTGGTGTATCCATTACGAAAATCACTGTGGAGAATTCTTAGAAATCTAACATTAAATTCATGTAACCTAGCTATACCACTCCTTGGTATATGCCCAAAGGCCTTGATATCCTACTCCACAGATACTTGCTCAGTCATGTTCATTGCCACTCTGTTCATAATATCTAGGAAATGGAAACAAACTAAATGTCCTACAGCCAATATACAGATAACAAAAATGTGTTACATACCCCCTATGGAATACTATTCGACAATAAAGAAAAATTATATCATTAACTTTATATGTAAATGGATGGAACTAGAAAAGATCATATTGTGTGAGGTAACTCAGACCCAGAAAGACACACATACTTTATTCTGTCTCTTCTGTTGTTCCTAGCTCCATATCTTCAGCTATGAGTATGTAACATGGAGTAACCACAGAAACTCAAAAGATATAAAAGAATTGTAGGCTGGTGTGGACAATTGTTAGATGTGCAATATCAGATTAAAGATGAAATGAAGCTATAAATGGAATAATGGGAAGTTTCCTCCAATTGGGTCAATACCCAAGGAGAAGGATGGAAAAATTATACCAAGGTTTTTTGATAAGGACTTGAGAAATAACATTAATTTTATATTTACCTAAAATTACATATTATACATATTATACATATGAGTATAGATGTATACCTTCTATCATGTTTTTCTATCTATCTCTCATCTATCATCTCTATATATACCTCCATATATATTATATATGTATGCATGTATCTTATAGGAAATTAAGCTACTAGGACTGACAAAGATCCCCACAAGAATCATAGACTAACAAAAGCTAGAATATCCAGCATGGAACACCTTCTTTCAAATTGTTGGTCAGATTAAGACAAGTGACTCCAAAAACAATATATATTATTGATATAACCCTTTGTTTTCTCTCATGGGATTGAGTGAGGGCTCTTATTGCTGAAGACATTGCACAGTAAGAAGACAGGACTCAGATAATTCTAGATAGATTTGACCTGAAAGCCTCTTTCCTGCAGTCTAGCATCAANGTTCCCAGAAAATTGAACAGTCTTCCCACTGCAACACCTGTGACTCATCACAATTACCAGCATGACAAGATATGCACAAAGGAACAATGAGTGACACTCACATGTTGGTGGCAACCAAAAGCTATCTAATTGTCCAAATGCCCAATGAGCAGGAGGGAAAACCATGGTACAGGGAGGCTAGTTAACCACAAAGGACTATTGAGATCATGGTTCATAGAAAAAAATCTACTACTATCATTTTGCTAGACCAGCATAATTCCATAATACATTTTAAATATTATCTTTCCAGCCACAGGTAAGTGTAGCTGTCACTGCTCAGGAAAGAAACCTCTCTTTACAGCAAATGGAGGCCATCACAGAAACCCACAAATGAATTCAATGCAGAAATCAATGGATCATGGGGAACCCAGCCCCAATGGATACATCTGTAGCTCAGCTCCTCCATCTACAGCACAGAGAACATTTCAGGAGAGGGAACAGAAAGACTGTAAAATTCAGAGTACCAGAACATCTGCAGCCATATAGTCTCTCCTAGAGATGACTGAAACAATGGCAATAACAATGAACATGTGAATGTGGAAGGGGGGAAATTTTGAGGGGNCCCACCCATAGAAAATGAGATATATGAGACTAATGACTGTTGAGAAAAGGGGGCTAAATCTCTTCAAGGGAAGAACACCCTGATTGGTTATCCAGTGCAGTGTAATCAGTCCTATAGGCCAACTGCTGATCCTTACCCCTCCATTCTTCTAAGTCCAATCCCCCAGTCTCATCCCACCTCTGCAGTACATGTGGCAGTGTAAGACGGATTTTCTAAATGGTCTTGTTAAATAAAACACAGAGGCAGAGATAGGGGTGAAAGTCTGACAGAGATCAGAGGGATTAGGAACAGCTACCAGCCTCACCTTAGACTTCTGCCGCTCCCAAAATGTAGAGTATGTGACTTCCTTATATCTCCACGTCTATATCCCTTTTTGTTTTGTTTTTTTTCCCATTGGCTCTTTTAGCCTAGCTACATCACTTTTTTTTGTTGTCCATCTGTCATTTTCTGCCTGTCTGTATAGACCTCCAGAATTTTATGGTTGATGCTGGGATTAAAGGTGTGTGTCTCCACGCTTGACTGTTCTTAGTGTAACCTGGAACTCACAGGAATCCAGACAGACCCTGCTTGCTAAGTGATAGGATTAAGGGTGTGTGCTAATTTTGCAAGGCTAGTGGTTGACCTTGTTCCTCTGATCTTCAGATAAATTTTATTGGGGAACAAAGATAAAATACCACCACATGGCAGCCTCCCTCAACAATCTTATCCCTGCCTAGTGGATCCCACAGATTTTCAGTGATCAGTCCTGCAACCATACACACCCATACAACAAAAATAGACTCTGTAGGTTTTAATTTTATATATATATATATATATATATATATATTTGTATATACATACATACATACATATAATAATAATAATCAAAGAGAAAGAACCTATGTACTTGAGAGTAGGGGCATGGAGGGGTTCTAGCTGGGAAAGAATGAAGAGAAGAAAGGTGGGAAGAATATGATATATTTCTATTTCAAATGAAATCTTAAATAGTGCATTAAAGCAGGATTTAATATGTAAAGAACACAATTCAATATTTGCCATTTTAGTCAGAATATTCTTTCTAATATAACACAATACTGGAGCTAAAACATTTTACATTTAGGACAATATATCATTTTACTTTAATTATTATTATTCTCATTATTAATGTTCTCTTCATTGAAGATGAAGTTGACTCATCATCACTATTCTTTACATGCTTTCAGAGTTTTTAAAGATATTTTCATACATAGTTTTAATTGAGTCTCTCCCAAACAACCACAACTCATTGGCATTTGAGGATAGTGTCTGTCAATAGATATTTTGTGAAAAGTTAAACTCAGAAATAGAACCAGATATAGGTAACCATGCTGAATAAAGTAGGAAAAGTACAAAACTAACACCAAGGCATATAGAAATTAAGGACAGTAGCTTTGCTTCTTCACATGTATAAGGTTAATATTTGTCTTGGAAGATGTCTGTTTTTTTTTGTTCTAGCCAAGTCTTGGTATAATGTTAGACTCTGAGCATCAATGTGTCCTTAATATGAATCTCTTGTGTCAATATTCTGGGTATTTTTACTCAGTGAACTTGCAATTAATTAGCTACTATGTTTGGTTGAACTCTGTTAAGAAGATCAGAATGAGTGCTTAAGGCTCCCCTCTTTTAAGATCAGCATGAAATGAAGTAAAAATATTAGAAAATGTGAATGAAATGAAAATACATTGAATTTTTATTGTTCAAAGTAAACAAGTGTGGAGATACAGTACAGTCTTCTTTACTTTCAATATTGTGAAAATTTGCTAATGAACAAATATCACTTCTTTATGATTACAGAGAAAAACAAGAGAATCAGTGAATAAGTGAACTCATCTGGTGTTCCATAAAGCTTTTCACAAAATGAAATTGTTAATTGAATTTGTACAAAAGCTTATACTCAAGCAAAGACACAGGGAAAATCATGGAGCATTAATACATAGAGATGAGTAAGACAAGGGAAGAAGGAAATATTTAAAATCTGTCCTAATTTTACCTCAGCCTGAATGGATGAGGCAAATTGCCTAGAATTGTACATGAAACCTAAGCCACAAGGAACTGTTGAGGTGAGGGACTCTGAGGTGATTTGTCACTCAAATGAAAATAAAGAGTATTTAATTTTCAGACTTTCATGGTTGATTCAACTTGGTACTTGCTAAACCTCAGTATGTTTTTAAAAGAGTTCATCTCTCTTTTATAACACAGTGGGGTCAAATTGTAGATATTAATTTGGAAATAATAAAATACATTAATTTATTGTATTTACAAGAGAAAGTTTTCAATGGATATTTTAAGCAAAAGGGTTTTGATAAGCATGAGGCCACTGATCCTAAACATATTGGGGGTAGGAAAAAATTCAAAGTCCTCTTCCACTGTATGCTAGAGCTATGTCCTGATAAAGTACAGATCTATGTTTT
Organism: Neotoma lepida; assembly: GCA_001675575.1. Lineage (NCBI taxonomy): Eukaryota > Metazoa > Chordata > Mammalia > Rodentia > Cricetidae > Neotoma > Neotoma lepida. Next base: position 18,344 of record LZPO01056526.1, read on the forward strand.
CAATACAAGAAGCTAAAGAACTAATCATGTTAAGGTCTAAGAATTTGGACATTGGATGTAGGGAAAGTTCCTTAGCAAAATCGCCAATGAATTAATGTTTTATCCTAGGATTTTCCAAGATGGAGAGGAGAGGAAAACCTAATCAATCTTTAGATATTTGGGACTCTGAGACATAATGGTGAAGTAGTAAACAGAGATTTTATACACTTTTACTCCAGAAAGGACACTGGGAATATCCAGGGCATATTCCTGCCATACAGAAGAGGGAATAAATCTCTTCTGATTTGAACTCAACCTGAATGAGTGATGAAAATTGCCTCAGATTATACAGGAATCCAAAGCCAGAAGTACCGCTTGATGTTGTGGACTCAGAAGGGATTTGTCACTCAACTGAAAATTAATAAGTATCTACTTTTCAGAATCATCATGTGATTCATCCTGGTGCTGTTTAAACCATAGTTTGTTTTTATCAGAAATCATATCTTTATAAAGTACTGGTGACCAAATGTATGTATTAATTGAGAAATAATAAAAACACATAGTTTTATTGAAAAAGCAAGGAGTATGTTGCTGGTGAATATTCAATGCGGAAGGATTTTGATAAGCATATGAGTCAATAATATCACTCCTTACAACATATTTCTTTTGGGAGGAAATGAAGATCTTTAATCAGAAACTTCTGAATCATTTCCATAGTAAAGTAGAGCTGCATACAGGAAATTCAGAGATTCATATATTTAAGAGGTAAAGCTGAAGAAAATTTAGGATAACTTGTCATAAGAAGCTTTTCAAGTTTGGACATTGGAGCAATGAAAGATTTGTTAAGGAAAACATCATTGAGTGTATGCATTGTCTTAAGAAAGAGAGAGGCAGCCGGGCAGTGATGGCGCACANCTTTAATCCCAGCACTCGAGAGGCAGAGGCAGGCAGATCTCTGTGAGTTCGAGGCCAGCCTGGCCTACTGAGTGAGTTCCAGGAAAGGCGCCAAAGCTACACAGAGAAACCCTGTCTTGAAAAATAACAAAAAAGCAAAAAAACAAAAAAAGAAAAAAAAGAAAGAAAGAGGCAGAGGGGGAGAGGTAAACTTTATCAAATTTTAAATATTTGGGACTTTAAGATATATTGAAGAAATGGTTAAAAAAATTTATACCTTTGGAGAAGATATATCAAAACATCATTTATAGCAACACATATACTCAGAATATATAAAGAAATCCCTAATGACATTAATAAAAATGAACACAGCAAATATTTATCAGTGGATAAAGATGTCTATGGAAAATAATGAAATGAAACAATCATGTAAGAAGCCACATTATTCATTCTGAAAGTATAAAATAAAACTCCAGTTAGATATCATAATAAACATATTGCAATGTTTCTGTCAAATGGCTGAGTACTAACAAAATTGTAGAAACAAAGATATTCTTATACAGGTGTTTGGGAAGTATGAAATCATAATGTGCCTTCTACTGTCCAGATTGATCCTGAGTATAAGATCAAGAAATACAATGACACAGCTATTGAGAAACTTTAGTAAGTGAATGATCTGTTTGAAAAAGTCGGCAAACAGAGAAACACATCATTAGTCTGCAATTGGATTATGATGTGGATTCTTCTCTCATTCTTACTGAAAACAGGAAACAAAAACACAAGAAGGAAGACTTAAAATTGGTTTCCATTCTACTATGATTCTAGAATTGTAGATTTGATGAAAGGCACACATCTTAGAAATGTCACAAAAGTTAAGATTGGCTTTTAGAACATGGTGGAGAGTTTCTCCCTAAAACGTACTATGTGGTAGTTAGGGGCCCATGTCCATGAAACTAAGTGCACAGAGTGTCATGAGTTGCACAATTCATTCAACATGTTACAATTATTTTCTTCTTCTTTTTCAAAAGAAGTGGTTTGTCACATATACACCTTGTAACATTTTTACTAAAAAGTTTTTCTTTGAAAATTCCATACATGTATAATTCTGTTTACTCTTATCTTATACCTCTCATATCTACATCTTAACCTTCTCAAACTCCTCAACTCAATAAACCCCTTAATTAGATTCAGGACTTTTGGTTTTGTTTTGTGACCTAATGAGTTTATCCAGGCTTATCTGTGTGACTATTGCTTTAGAACCATGCCTTTGACCATAGCGGCCTCATCATTGCATGCATAAGTGAAAGAAGGGCTCTCCCTAAAGCAAAACATATCAATGACCCATATATCAGATGAAAAAGTGCAATTACATGGGCTAAATTCTCGTTCATGCCTCCCAGCAAACAGACATAGTCTAGTAGAGGCTCATTGCTGTGAATTAAGACAAACAATTGCCAAGCATAACTTTATTAAACTAAAATATTCTGTGAAGTTAAAGAACCAATCAATTGAGTGAAGAGAAAGCGCACAGAATGGCAGGTAATGTTTTCCATCTATGTATCTGTCAGAGGATTAATACCCAAAATTTATAAAGAAGTCAAGAATTAAGCATCAAAAAGACACACGACACATTCATAAAATGAGCCTTGGAACTATATAAGAGACATTAAAGGATAGAAAGATAGAGAACAAGTGTATCTCAGAAAAAAAATCTTTTAAAAGTTCTTTAGACTAGTTGTTAGGAAAACACAAATCCAAACAATTTTGAGACTTCATGTTACCCCATTCAGAATTTCAAAGTTAAATACAACAATAGAAAACAAACACTGGAGGTGATGTGGGGGAGATTCATTCTTGGTTGGATTACAAACTGGTGCAGCCACTATGGAAATCCATGTAAATAATTTTCCAAAAGCTACAATTATATCTACCATATGACACAGCTGTACCACTTCTTGGCATATCCCCTAAGGACTCAATATCCTACTCTACAGATACTTGCTTGGCCTTGTTCATTGCTTGCTCTACTCACAATATCTAGGAAATGAAAACAACTTAAAATGTCCCACAACTAGTGAACGGATAATGAAAATGTGGTACACATACACTATGTAACACTATTCAGCTGTTAAGAAAAATAAAATCAAGAAAGGTGGACATAAAAGCATGAAACTAGAAAACACCAAATTGAATGAGGTAACACAGATCCAGAAAGACAAACATCACATGTTCTCTGTCATCTAAGACCCCTAGCTCCTAATCCTCAAATTAAAAAGAAAAGTTTAGGCCGGGCGGTGGTGGCGCACACCTTTAATCCCAGCACTCGGGAGGCAGAGGCAGGCGGATCATTGTGAGTTCGAGGCCAGCCTGGGCTACC
>LZPO01056530.1:11238-21511 GCA_001675575.1 Neotoma lepida
TTCTCTGGGCTTGGTGACAGCCGTGAACAAGACAAAGATTCCAGCCTCAGTGGACAGCGAGGAGCACAAAATAGACCACTAGGATAATGATTGATCAGCTGCATGCCCATCACATCCTCCATGCCATTACTACACTGGGAAGATGATGCCAATGAAAGGTTTGTGGTGACCCTGTGCTGAGCAGCTCTGTCAGCGTTGTTTTTCCAGTAGCAGGCGTTCCCTTATTGTCCCCGTGTCACACTTTGGTAGTTCTCACAATATTTCAAACCTTTCTTATTACCACTGCTGTGGTGATCTGAGATCACTGAACCCTGCTGTTACTATCCTGATGAGCAGCAATGACTCACAACACATGATATGGCAACTTAATCAAGCTGGCTTTCCACCACCCCCATCCCCACCCCCAGACACAGCGATGTTGCAACTGGGCCAATTAATAACCTTACAATGGTCTCTAACTGTTGAAGGGAAGTGAAATCAAGGTCTCCCGCTTTACATCAAAAGCTAGGGATNCAAGGAAGGGCTTCTGAAAGCCAGGATAAGGCTGAAAGCCAAGATCCCTGTGACAAACAGTTAACAATACTGTGAATTCAAAGGCAAAGTTCCAGAAGGAAATTAAAAATGCCACCACAGTAGACCCATGAACAGGAAAATGAACATCTTCATAGCTCACATGGAGAAGGTTCTCAGGGTCTGGACCAGAAGGGACCCTCAGCCACAGCCTTCTCTCAAGACAAAGACAAGCGCGGTGGGGAAGCTGCAGAGAAAAAAGTTACGTCTGCAGAGCTGGATCTACAACGTGTGAGCAAAGACCCTGAGACCTGGGGGGACAACAGCCACTGCCATGCCGAAGCTGCACGGTTACCAGAAGCTCCAGCAGGGGAAAGGTTGAAGGCGGNGGCCTTCACCACCTGAGTTTTCACTATAAGGAAAATGGGTCTTTTGTCATTTAAGACTTTCGCAGCTATGAAGAAAAACCCAGCGCCAAGATTTAAGCTACAAAGAGCAGGCTGCCTCCCCTTCTGAGAAGCTGATTCGAAGTTGCAACCNGGACCTATTTACCATTCAGAAACCNTAGGACCTTTGAGGATTATACTAAGTCTTCTCAGCCTGTGCTCTCTAAGGAACAACAGAGTCCTGGCGACGGCACTTTTACAGCATGGATTANTTAGTATTTAAGCCCACTCTTAAGAATAACGGCTTGGAAGGAAAAACAAAAAGATTCATTTCAAAATATTATTTTCCTTGACAATGCTTCTGTTCATCCAGGAGATGTACAATAAAATTAATGTGTTCATGCCTGCTACCACAACACCCAAGGATGGAGGGGCAATTTTTACAGGTAAGTCATTATTTTAGGACGTTTTGTAAAGGTTCTAGCTGTCACAAGGACCTCAGTTAACAAAGTGCTCACCAGGCAAGCGTGGAGCTCTGAGTTCAGTCCCCAGAACCCACACGAAAATGCCAGTCGTGAGTGGCAAGCACTTTTATTCCAATCCTGGGGAGGCAGAGGCAGGAGGGGGACCCCTGGGGCTCACTGGCCAGCCAGTCTTAGTGACTAAGCAAAGTGGGGACCTTCAGGGACAGACTCCTATACTAATTGCACCTTCAAAACGTCCTTTCCTTTGTTTTCAGCTGAAACTTGATGGTACAATCTGCATGTTCAGGAATGTACTAACTGAGCATGCTCAGGAATGTACTAACCGAGCATGCTCAGAAATGTACTAACCGAGCATGTGCAGGAAGAAATTGGCCCAAGACTGTGAATACAACCCCCATGCTTGCTTGGCTGGGGAAGCCCATCACCTTGGAAGTGAANCCCACACTCGCCTTGCCTGCTGCAGGTAATAAATCTTTCTCTCGTCTTCCATGTGTTTAGCACTGCATGTACCNAGATTAAAACCCATTGTATTTGGTTACACCAGAGGGAGATGCTGTCTCAAAAACTAAAGGCTTTAAAGAATGACGTGAGAAGTTGACCGCGGGCCTCCGTATGCACATGCGAACGTACACACAGCTTGAAAAAATAAACATGCACACAGGGCTACCAGAGATGGTGAAAATCAGAAACCTAGAAAGGACGCACTGTTCTAAGTGTCATTAAAAACATCTGTGACTCACAGGAAGAGACCAGACATGAACATTAGCAGGTGTTTGGGAGAAATGTTTCCATCCTGGATTGGTGACTTTAAATGGGTCCCACATTTGAGTGGGGAAATAGCAGATGTGATAGAGATAGCAAGAGACCTAGAGCCTGAAGAGGTGACAGATTGCAACAATTTCTTGACAACGTAATGCTTGAACAGATTAGGATGAGCAAAGGAAGTGGTTTCCTGAGGGGCAGCCCACTCCCCGTGAAGATGCTGTAACTACTAACCAAAGACAGAGGGTTTCCGCTGTTGCGTAAAATTAGCNGGAAAAGTAGTAGCAGGGTTTGAGATGACTGACTCCAATTTTAAAAGCTCTACTGTGGGTAAAAGGTAAAATGCCATGCTGCCAAGCCAAGCAGCACTGCAAGCTATAGAGGAGTCTCTCTCGTGAAGGGCGACTTCATTGTTGCTGCGTTTTAAAGAATTCCCCCAAGGCACCACGGCCTTCAGCAGCCGCCACCCCNTCAGGCAGCAGTTCCCATCCACACGGAGAGGCTCCACCAGCAAAAACGTTTACAGCGAGGCCGGAGGGCTCTTTAGCATTGCTTGGCAGCAAAGGATTTTTTTTTTTTACACATTTCTGCCCAGAGATCTTTCTTTTATTTTCTTGTTTTTCACACATTGCAATACATTCTTTCTTAACTCCTATTCTTTGTTAAGTTATTTTTTAAGTGACTTTATAAAGTAATAGGTTTCATGCTGACGTTTTCATACATGTAGGACATTTTTCTTTTTCTGATGCCTCTCCCTCTTCCATGCCTCCTGCCACCTCCTGCTGGTCCCTTTCCTCCCTTCTGCTCTCATGCCATTAGAGTTTCATTATCTTATCTCCCCTTCTTCTCTCCTCTCATGAGCTCCTTTCTGAACACACACACATATTTCACAGACAGGAGAAAGCATAAGTGTTTGTCTTTCTAAGCCTGGCTCATTTCCATTATCATAATAATCTCCAGGTTCCAGGTTCCACCCTCCTCTCCCTTTTCTCTGAAAATGTCATGATTTAATTTTTCTTTTCAGTTGAATAGGGTTCAATGTGTATAGACTACAGAGGCAAACATGGCTTTCATATGCACCAGGAAACTGAAAACATTGAAACATGTGGACCCCTCGAAGACACACACGAAACTATAAGTGGGACCTGCTGAGAAGAGGGAAGGAGTCAGCACAGTGGGAGGGGACAGACAGGATGATGAGGAATATGATTATGAGGGTCTTGTAATGAAACTCATTAGTGTAATTAATTGATACATGCTAATAAAACTTCTTACATTCATGACCTGATGTATTATAATTTTTTGTGTGCAATAGTCAGAACAAAGCCAGAGATATCTCTGAGGCACGCCTGTAGGAAGTTAGGAGACAGATACCACAAAAGGAAGGGAGGGGACATGAGGTACCAGAACAAAAAGGTGATTTCATTTTAAATGAAGTGCTCAATATATGTGTCTCTTGATGAAGGTGATCTGTAAGCTGACTTCAAGGATGCAAGGTGCTGCCCTGGAGATGTTTAGAAAGAACATTGCAGGAAAAGGGTTCTGCCAACTCAGCAGCCCAANGGAAGNGTTAGTATGCCTGATAGAAAGAGGAGAAGGGTGAGGAGAATGAGGAGGCAGAGGAGGAGAGAGGAAGGAGAAGGAAGAGGAGGGAGGGAGGGGGGAGGAGGATGAGAGTCAATGCAGCTGAGAGGGAGCAGGTAAAGTTGGAGTTTCCTGTCTACAGAAGGGTAAAGGGATGGCACAGCCGGTATAGATTTCCCACCCAGTGAAAGAACCATTGACATCTCCCCGACACTAAGCACCTGCATTTCAACAACAAAGGCCCGACATCTAGAAGCAAACTTGTTCTGAGTAGCCTACTGAATGGATTGGTGGAGGTGGTAATCTTGTTTTCATGTCTCAGCTCCCAGACACACACTGTCTGTGCCATAAGCCATATATTTGGAACTAATAAGGAACATACCCCTTAAAACACAGCCGTACCCGCAGACTGTCATCTTCCCTCCACACAGCAAATGAGTGAGTGTTTCTACTTACATGAGACCATCTGCTTTTTATGAGGTCAATGCTCATAGTAGGACCTATAAATCTCATGAGTGTCAGTCAATTGCCTCATTTCCCTTGTAATGTGAGTTCCCTAGAAGAAGCAATGTTGTGTGGAAGGAGCAAAAATGACTAAGTCAGTCAGTGNGTCAGTGAGTGACAGTGCTCCAAGAAGCCTGGCATGCAGAGAGAAACATCTATCTGGTGCAGACAAATCACGACTCCCCTCCATGCCGAAAGAGAGCCAGTGTGTTTGCTTCCTCTTCATGACTACCTGGTTCCTACAGATGGCAATCTCAGAAACACTATGCTACATCTGCTATTGGAAGCTGGGGTAATCAGCAATTTTGAAGAGTGGGCTCTGTAGTGGTTGGCCTTTACACAGGCCCACCCCTGCCACTGTGACTTCTTCGTTCTTTGTTTAGAGTGACCACATATGCACTTGANGAGAAGCCTTTGGGTGCATGCTCGTCCTGCCTTGACTATGAGTTCCCTTAACTGTAGCACAAATTCTAATTGGTCTTAAAAATAAAAACCTCGAGTCAGATATAGGGGTAAATGCTGAAAGAGCAAACAGACAAAAGAGCAAGCCACAGCTATCACCTCTTACCTCACCAACTCCTCAGCCTGAAAGAGACTGAGCTCCTGTCTCCGCCCACTTTATATTCCTCTCTCTGCCCAGCCATATCCCTTCCTGTTTCCACCTCTCTAGTGCTGGGATTAAAGGCGTGAGATCCCAAGTGCTGGGATCAAGTGTGCACCACCAACTGCCTGGCTCTGTTTCCCTTTTAGACTGGACCAATCTTGTGTAGCCCAGGGTGACCATGAACTCACAGAGATCCATCTGCCTATGCCTCTNGAGTGCTGGGATTAACGGTGTGTGCCACCATTGCCTGGCCTCTATTGCTAAACTCTATGGCTAAACTCCACACTCTGATCTTCAGGCAAGCTTTATTTGTTAGATCACAAACAAAATATCACCACACTTGACTCGCAACAGTTCTCCAGGTTGGATAATATATTACATGATCACTGTATTTCATAGCTCACTGTGCACATGCTGGAATATGCTACCTAATGTTCAGAAAATACGTCAACTAGTCAACCAGGTAATAATGTATGTCCTTCTACAGTTGTACCTTTTACTAAGCACTCATTTAGAACATAAGTCCACTCACATCATGGTCTGTTTTGTGAGCCCTTAGGTACCTCCTCAAATCTTGATACCAATCCTTCCAGTCTAGTTTCTTCTAAGCAGGTTTGCTACTGATCCATGCTCAATGTAAGGCCACGCTTTTGACNATTTCTCTTCCAAATAAGGTTTAAAAAGTAAAAACACTAATAAACTCAACTGGGCACATTGGGGGGATCCCCTTNGTACTGTTCTGAAAGGATGCCCTTAAGTGGAGCAANGGCGTCCACTTCTGNAAGGTACAGGCATGTATTGCTAAGTGTCGGTAAGTCAATGTCCAGTCATGTCAAAGATCCTTCTACCATTTCATCTCACCGAAATAAGCCAGAGAGCGTGTTTGGTCAACAGGACCACTCATGCCCCTTTGACTAGCACACTGCAACCAGAGTCTCTGATAACTGCATTCACATCAACACATTTGACCATATTTAAGAGATTCTTTCCCCCTAGGCNAGCCCTATTACTACATATTGCTACCCATATTTGCTACAGAGCTCTGCCGAGACTTCTAGAAGGGTCAGCAGGATTGGAGGTGCTCAGTACCTAGTGTCAATCAAACACATTCAAATGTCCCCCTTTCCAGCTCTTGCCGTTCTCCTTTCTCAGCGAGGAAACCANGAGTCCCGAAAGACTGTACAGTTACACCCGAAGTCAGCAAGTCACTGGATTAGACTCTCTAATATTATGGGCTATGTCGAACCACAGCTCTAAGAAAAACAATCACAGATACTCCTTGTCCTCCAAATACATCTTAAGCAGAGAATTTAAAATACTAAGTTATGCCATTTTGTTAAATCTCTGGTGCTTTAAAAAACTTCACTCCCTCTTAGAGCTCTTGTATTTCAAAGTCCGGCTATATTGAGCTATTCCAGGAACCACTGTAGACTTGCCCACAGAATAGACAAGAAAAATAGCACAGTTTCAATAAGGGATTTTCTGAACTGCATGTCGGGACTACCAGCACAGACTACCAGCTACAGTATATAGCATCAGAGACGTGTGCCCAAAGCCACCAATGNAAGTTAATTCTCAAGATGCAGCCAGTTCTCAATGTTGCCCAACCCTAAAGGATGTGGTCAGGGTAAAGTACTAGCAGTCAGAGCTGGGTTAAGATCTTCACCTATTCACATTGAGTCAATTGAGACACATCATCTGTACTTAGCAGATCAAATGGCCTTCATCTCCAGGACTACAGGTGCACAGAGCCTCTCAGTAGGCCCAGTGCTAGGGGAAGACATGCAGTCCCTGTCTATCATCAGATCCCTCTTCCCAGAGCTGGTTGCAGCAGTCTTGGGTCATGCATGAGTCTACCTTAGCAGTAAGAAGTCCATAGCACTTCAGGCTTTGGTCCTAGACTAGGGCTATGCTTGTCTGTGGACAGAGTGGAACTCAGTTGGATAGTATTGTTGGTTGTGGATGTGACATGGAAGCCTGAGGCTGGTTCATCCATAGTGATTCTGCATGGAGTCAGTCTGTACTTCCTGATCACAGCCTGGTGGTTATAGACAAGGATGTGGGCTTGGGTTCTTATTCCCTTTGGATGAATCTTGTAGGAATAAACTACATGCTCTACTAGTTCATCAGAACAATACACATCCAACATCATCCTCTGGCACTCAGACAGTGACCATACACCAGCAGCAGACTCCTGAACAACCTGGACCTGGCTGCCTCCCAACACTAAAAAGGGAAGTGACTAATGCCTCAGAAGCAGGCAAGCTGCCCATTTAGAGGTTCTGGAATGACAGGTGCAAAGCCAGGTCAGGAAGATGAAATAAGTCTGTACTCCTCCAATGCTCAGATGACATCAGACACCAGCAGGCACCAAGACTCCCAAGAAATTGCATTCTCCCATGACGGTCAATGTGAGATTCCAGGAACTGACCAGACAGCCATTGCTGTGGATGACTGGAGCGGTGATGGAGAGTTTTTACCAGCTGCTTTAAGAAAACTCAATGAGATCCAAGAAAACACAAAAGCAATTCAGTTCTATTACAAAGAAACTTTAAAAAGAGATGAAAGCAATTTATAAAACTCAACCCAAAATCCAATTGAAAATAGAACAAGCCAAATTTAAAATGTGATTGAAGGTATCAGGAGCGGGCTAGGTCTCCCCAAAGGAACATTAGAGAGTGGGAAGGGAGACTGCTTCAAAATACAGCTGGAGGGGAAGACAAAAAGGGAGTGAAGAGAAATGAAGGAAACTTAGGGAACGGTGGGCCTGCATTCAAAGAGCAAATACTTGGTTGGGTTACTAGGGTTCAAAGGCATACTTGAGGATGACAATGGAGTATAAAGTTGATTAAAGGTAAAACATTGACAAACATAAGAGGATATAAATATTAGGTGCNGGGAGATTGAAATGTCATCAAATAGACTGAACTCAAGTGTACCCCACATTAGTGTCAAGTTCTGAAAAGGCGACAATAAAGCTCTCCCCGGTGAGCGAGGGAAGGAAACAGCAATAAGGAGTCCTGATGCACCAGGGACAGCGGCATGAGATTCTCAAACACTGAAGGAGAAAACCTGCCAAAAATACTGTACCCAATCCAGACTATCCTTTCAGGAGGGCGGAGGGATGAAACCATCCCCAGAAACTGTAAGAATAGATCTCCGCTAGACACATCCTACAGGAAACCATACAAAGGCAGCTCATGAAACTTCAAGAGACATTAACACCCAGTGAGGAGAAAGCATAGGAAAGTGTACAACTAACTAGTGAGAGTAATGACAGAAAAACCCAAGGGTCCCTTGCATGGAGAGAATGTAAGTTCATACAGCCATTATGGAAAACAATCTGGAGATCCCTGGGGAAAGCTCAAAATAGAAGCAACAGGTGATCCAGCAACCCCACTAAGAACACACCCCACACTGAAATCGACAGGCTGAAGAGACATCTCCACTCTCTCATACATTGCATAGCCAGGAAAGGCCCACAAACACAAGCACTGTGTGATCTCACTTGTGTGTGGAATCCNAACAAGGATGGCCATGTAGAAGTCGAGATTGGACTGGTGGTTACCAGAAGCTGAGGAGATGAGGAGGGAGGTTTGGGGAAGGTTTGACCAATGTACAGTGCAGGGAGCAGAGGTTTCGGTATGCTACTGAACAATAACATGATTATAGGTGATAATAAAAAACTGTGTGTTTCAAATAGTCAGAAGAAAATGTCTTGGAAAGCTTTCACCATAAAGAAATGATGGATATCTAAGGCAATGGAAATCCTGAGCATCCTTGATCCAAGGCTGTTCATTTCATGACCCACCCACAAGAGGAACAGCCCATTTGAGTCACACCAGGNGCACTCTTAAAGCTATACACCTCTTTCCCCACTGCCTCTCCCAATTCCTGCTGTTCTCCTCTGCTCTCCTTCTCCTCACTTTGTCCTTGTCCCAACACTAGATCATTGCATCTGAANGACAGGGTGGAAAAGGCGTCCCCTCCTCTTCCAGAGCCTCAAGTTTACCTGTACTGCTTGGAGAGGAGTCCGGCAGAATACGAGCCTGAAGTTTTAAGACAGGCATGTCTTCACAAACAAAACTGTATTAATAACCAAAACCATTTGGAAATTTCTAGAATTACAATGAAAGGTCTTGGAATGAGGAAGGTATTTGGATTATGTACACGGTGAAAAAAAGATAAAATTACTTAATGTTTACACAATGGCCATTATATGAATACAGAGACGGAGCTGTCAATCAAGCCTATTATGCTAACAATAGCAGTGACATTCTGTTCTTAACCTCTGGAAGTTTGTCATGGAAAAGTCCACCACATAAAGAGTCTTTCTTAGGACCCCAAGGGTGAAAGTGAAACCCTTTTGTACCAAGCCATTAATTCACTGCTTCTACCACGCAGATCATCTCATCAGGGTTCTTGAAAGAATATGGCCATATGCTTATCTTCAAAGCTTTGGAGAGTGTGCACAAGATCTTCTCTGGATACTAACATTGAGAACAAGAACATGCAAAGCAGTTCAGGAAGACACTGACATCATTCAGCAAATGTTAATGAAGTGTTACCAGAACAAACAGCAGTAACCACAAGACCCAAACCTATTTGTTTGGGAATTAGTGCATGAGCTGTTCACTTATTCAAGTTTCACAGTTCCGTATGGCCATAATGATCCCNTCTCTCTTCACTCATGCCAGCATAGCTTCCCCTTTTGGAAACTGAACAATGTATAAAACTCCTTAGAACTATGGGATTTTCAAGGGTATTTTCATCAAATATCAAAAATATTTTTTTTCTAGGAGTGGTGGTGCAGGCCTTTAATCCTGGCACTCAGGAGACAGGAGCAAGTGGATCTCTGTGAGTTTTTGGTCAGCCTGGCAGCAACTTCCAGGCCAGCCAGGGCTACAAAGTGAGACTGTGCATAAAAATATACCAATGAGATGAATATAAATATCTACTTTAAATTTGGGGAAACAATAAAAATTCTAATTAACCCTTTCTTAATGAAATTAATATACATTATAAGGGCTTTGCATTGTGGTAAGGAAACTATATGACAGACTATATTTGTGAACTCCATTAGAAATGACTCAGTGTTACACAGTAACACTAATAGCTCTGTTAAGTGTGGAATTAATTCCACTGTGATTAATTTTACAGCTTGGTTTGTACATATTTGATAATATTATTACAAAACAGAAGCAAGCCTACTAAACAAACCCATGTCCATCTCTCTGATATTGTCCCGTCAAATACAGAATTGCATTGATGAATGGTGATCAGTAGTTAGGACTACAGGCATAGCTTTGTAAATTTAAATAATAAATATGTGCATATTGTTATTTCTGGTTAGGACATTTTAGATGCAGTTCCCTTGTCTTACAGGGTCTTTGATTAAAATATCAACGGAGATGTTTATGTTCTTGCAATAACAAAAC
>LZPO01056532.1:1476-21469 GCA_001675575.1 Neotoma lepida
AAAATTAATTGGACTAAATGCAGTTTGTTCATACACTGAGAATATATGTTTTAATAATTAAAGTTCTTGGATTATAAAGTTAGGGTTTGACAAGGGTTTCTCAAACTATTCAGAACAAAAGAAATGACTTTATCTTTAAGACCCTGCATAGTAGTTCATGGAGAGATTGTAGTCTGATATAGTCTAATTGAAGCATGGCTATGCTCTAGTTACTGCTCGTGAGTTGTTAAAAGAAATTCCATTTTTCTACTCCAAAAGTCCAGGCTGATTCTCATCCTCTGCATTGTTTCATAAAACATGAACAAAGAAGCATTAAGCTTTTCCATAATCATGAAGCAAACAAACAAGTTTACAGTTGTCAAAAAAAATGTTCAATGCTGTAGAACCCAGTAGGTAATACAAGTGGAGATGCTAGAAGACTTCATGGAAATTTGGGGAAGGGGAATGCAAGGAAAATAGAAGGTTTCCCAAATAAGAAAAATGTCTTAACATGGTGACAGAGGTATCCACAAGCACCATATATCCACAAGAAGGAATACAAACATATGGGTTGAAAAGCAATGGGAAATGAACATGTAGACATGGTCAACATTTGTAAAGAAAATATAATCTTAAAAATTTAACTTGTGTTGGTCATGGTGGTGCATGACTACAACTCCAACAGTTGGCAGGTAGCTATACCATGATTAGGAGTTCAAGGTCATCCTTAGTAGCAGAGTGAGTTTGAGGCGAGCCTAGGATATAAGACCATGCATGTACATATGCAGATTTATGTGTGTTTGTGTGTTCTACATATAACTTAGTGGTCTTCTTTTGAAGGAATCTGCCTTTGATTGGATTAAGTTATAATGAAGAAAAATGCACTTCATGAATATTGATATTTTTGTTAATTTTTAATGTGGAGAACTAAGTGAAAAGGTTTGAAGAGTATTTATTGCTCATTTCCTATGAGCACTCAGAACAGCAAATGCCTTGACTACACAATTCTACAGAGCCTATATAACAACTCTCTTGGTAGATGCAACTCTACTTCCCTTTCCACAGTAAAGAAACTCAGGCCAAAAGGGTTAAGACACATTTCTAAGTCACAGAGTACTTAAGCTATAGCTCAATCTAGGTCTTTCAAAATCAAGAACCTGAGCTTTTGTCATTCACAGCCTGNAGCTTCTCATGAAACTTCAAGGATGATAACAGTGGTAAGTTAAGATAGAATTTGTTTCTTAAATTTTAAAATTCACCTCCTCTCACCTTTAGAAATGCTTACCAACAAAGCTGTTCATAAAAGGAAAAAAATCACCAAGTAACTAATTGTCAAAGTTATGGTTACTTTAATAAAAAGCAATAAAGTCCATGGCTGAAGCTAGAAGGTTAATACTTCTTCTCTTTTTCTGACTGCTTACACTATGGCCCAATATATAATATTGGCAGTCACATCAAGACAGTGAAAGAGACAACCATCAATCCTCAGGTCCAGACCCCAAAAGGAAGTTATATCTGTCTAACAGCAAAGAACACAAAGCATCAAGTAAAGATGGAAGCATTTATCTAAAGCCAAAATCCTTCCCCCTAGGACTATAGACATATACCATTAGAAAATTCTTCCCCCTCGAGGGATGAGGAGCTACAGACTACTGAGAGGGGGAGATTCAGTCTTCTCCAGAAACAAGACCCTTGATAGGTTATTCAATCCAAAGTGGTCAGCCTTAAACATAGCATATAATAAATGGATATATATGTATACATGTATATGAATATATTATAATGACAATTAAAGAAGAGGTCAATAATTTGAGAGAGAGTGGGGAGAGCATGGGAAGAGTTAGGGGGGAGAGAGAGGAAAGAAAATTATGTAAAAACAGTATTCACATATGGTATTCTAAAATTTTAAATGTAAATTAAAGAAGAAAATGTTCCTCTACTCTAAACACAGTGGGATTTCAGAAGAGCAGATGAGACATGACAGGGTATTGCCTCTCCTGCAGACAAGAGTAGAAACATGGGTAACAAATAACACCAATTTATCCTAGACAAATACACTTTAGGATAGAGCTGTGTGTTTAAATACCTCCTGTAGTTCCCAAAGCACTTTAGCATTCATTATTGCACTTGAACCTCACTGTAGCCCTTGAGGTCAAAAGCAGAAGTACAAAATGGTTAAGTGATTTCCCTCGAATCAGATGGCTAGGAAGTTGATCATTCAGCCTTGCAAACCTTGTTTTTCTAAAGTCATAAGGATAAGTCTCATCTAACCACTTCATGAAGAGGGTACAGAGGTCAGGCAGAGAGAAGGCCCTTGAGAACAGCGTGGTTAGCCTCTTACACACATCCTGCTGTTGAGCATTTTCCCTGAGTTCCATCTGAAAGGTTAGATGATTACAAGAAGAAAAGAAACACTGTATGCATCACCATTCGGACCTGTCCAAGTTATGGCTGTCTTCATGTTTTAAAAAGGAGGGAAGGAAGGGAGGTTGGGAAGGAGAGAGAGGGAGAGAGAAAACAAACCAGCCCTAATTTTTAAAAAATCTAGTTATTCTGGTCATTGACATCAATACAGACACAATTATTCATGTAAAAATAGCTAGTTCTCACAGTTGTTAAGGAAATTTTTCTCAGAGCCACTGTTCTGTGCAAGTGATACTCACGGGGCCTGTTGAGAGAACACCCTAGATGGTCTCTAGAGTAACATTTTTCTGCCTATTCACGCCACATTGCCTCAGTCTCCATACCTGAATATTGTGCATCACAAGGCAGTATGCTATACATAAGCTTATCTTAAGAAAAAAATTTAAGCATGTTTTATTGCAAGTCCACTCTCCATTCTAAGCATGCAAAAAGCTAGTATTAAGATGGGTTTCCCCCATCAGAATGTCCTTGGTTGCCTGTGCATTTCTTGTCAATAAAATAAAAATAATATCACTGCCTGACCATTGTCTAAGAGTTTATTCTCTATATTTTTTCCTAGAGTTTTACAACCCAGGTTTAATATATAAGTTTTTAAATATATATTGAGTTTCTTACATATGAAAAAGGTCCAATTTCATTCTTCAGCATTTGATTATCCAGTTTTCCTAGTACCATGTAGTCAAGAAATGATTCTTTCTCACTGTATACTCTTGGTTCTGCTGTAAATATTAGTCAACTGTATATGTGTAGCTGCTTTTTGAAGCATTGATTGTAGTCTGCTTTTAGTCAGTACTATACTATTTTGATTTCTGTAGCTTTATAATATATTCAGAAATCAAGAAGTGTGATGATGGTGTATTTATTTGTGGGTTAAACTGGTTGTTTAGGGTCTTTTCAGNTTTCCTATAAATTTCAGGATTTTTATTATATTTGCACTAAATATATGGGATGACATAAAACTAACCTGTGTTTGTACAGCAAATAAATCAACAAAAGGAAAATATAACCTACAGAACAGGAGAAAATATTTGCAAACCACATACTTGATAAAGATACAACTCAACACAAATAACTCAATTTTAAATTTTTCTAAGACATTAGCAGACATGGTTCTAAAGAAGAAATTCATATGGAAAATTAAAGTGTGCTCAACACCAGTAAAACCATCAGAAAGTACAAGTCAAAGCCATGGAGAATCTCCATGCTATTGGGATAGATATTACAAATATGTATTGGTAAAGACTTGGAGAGAAAGCATCTCTTGAATACTTTCAATGGAGATATAAAGTGATGTAGCTATTATGATAAANAGTATGGAAGTGCCAAAAATTCTAGCAAGGGAGCTACCATTCAAGCTAGCAAAACTGTTCCCACGTCCAAAGGATATAAAACCAGTGTCTTCTAGAAACATCTATATTCCCCATATTTACTGAGGTTGGACGAGGTTGGATTCACAGTCACCAAAAATTAGAAAAAGCCTAAGTGTTCTTTGATGGACAAATGAATAAAGAAATTTATATATAGAGAGAAATAGTANTTGACTTTTAAAAAGAAAGGAGTATTTTCAGNTGTGACTAAGTAAATGAACTCTGAGAACAGTATGTTACGAGACATAAGTCAGACACAGAAAGATAAATATTGTATGATAACACCTGTGAAGTATAGATGAAGTTGAACTTAAAGAAATGAAGAGTATATGGGCTGGAAAGACAGTTTAAAAGTTAAGAACACATTCTGATCATGAAGTGGATCCAACTTTGAACAACAGTACCCAGCACAAGTACTTCTCACATCAGCCATGCAAAGCAAGTGTCATTATTAAACCTATTTTATAGACCAGAAAATTAGTGTACAGAGTGACAAAGCTAGTTAGCAGATCCTGAACTCCTTCAAGGTGGCACTGATCTCCAAGATAAGCAGCCATCTTCCAGAACCCACTGGATCTAATCACTACTCAATATTACTATTACAGGAATAAGTATAAGGCATGCAGCAATGAACAGGAGATCATTGAGTTCAATCTAAACAAGTGTTTGTATTTGGCAAAATTAAAGAAAATATTCTATCTATCCTATATTTGTGAGTCTGAAGTTTTATATCTAATTTATCTTTTATCACAACCAAGGAAAAATATAACTGTCTAGTCTTTAACTACATCAAAGACCCCAGAAGGATATAATATTACCTAAGTAAACAGGAAGAGCATTGTAAGTAACTTCCAAAAATCTAGAATGATAGAGACATCTGGTTACCTGGACAGTCACCCAANGTTCTTCTGCAATGCTGGGGCATCCACTTTTTAGCCTACAGGCCTAGAGTCTCTCAGTCACTTCTCTCTGTGTTCTGTAGAATGTCTGCAGTCTCCTCTGNGAAGCAGGAACCCAAAGGACCATCTTGTCTTGTAAAGTTCAGTGGTCATCTTGCCATGGGTCCTGTATGTCCAGTTTACATAACATTTTTTCAAGTAGTCCAGGCAAGAACAGTTTTTGTCCAAATGGCTATTTTTGCCAAGAAGATAAACTCCATATGGAGAGTCTTCAAAGCCCATTTTTCTCTTTGAAGTACATCGGTGCTGCCAGGAGCAGACGTATCTCACTGTCCAGAAAGTTTTTAAAACATTTTAAATGCCATATTCTGTAGGTCTTTGAAGTGTTTGAAGATTACCTACCTAATTGAAGTATATCTATATATACCTAGAAAACTTAACTAACATGACTATAAGTTTGACTATCATAGAAGACTAATTATTAATCTGTATTTCTTAATTATCCATTACAATTTAAATGAATTAAACAAACATAATACCTTAAACAAGAGTAGAAGCATATATATATAGTATAACAAAATCAACTTTAAACTTGTATCAACAAACTAAAATCTATACCAATATAAAACATTTTAAACAAGTTGCTTTTTAAAAGTAGGTTCAACAATCCCTTTTATCCTATCATATCTATAGCCTATATTTCCATATCATGTGTGTGTGTTTGTGTAANAATAAAGAAAAAGAGGCTATGAATTTGAGAGGAAGTGGGAAGTGGGGACATGGGAGTAATTGGAGGGAGGAAGTGGGATATAATATAAATATAATACATATATATGACATTGAAAGAAAACATTTTAAAAAATTGACAAACAGCCTTTTAGAGAGGCCAGCAATTAAAATACAGACAAATAATTCCAAAACATAGCAGAAATTTTAATGGAGAGATTAAAGTAATTTAATCAATTAGACAGAAATCAATCAGTTGAAAAATACAATGTGTAAAATAAAACATGAAACAGCATCAATAGCAGGGTCAACCAAATGGGAAAAAAAAATCTGTGAATTCAAAGACAAACCAACTTCAGAGGGACAAACCAGAATTAAATAGAGAAAACGCACAGGATTTGTGGCACAAAAAATTACAAAAGCAGAAGTTCAGGCCATTGATTGGCCTTTAAAAGAAAGAGAAAGAAGTAAAAAAATTATTGAAAAAAAGTAATAGCCAGAAAACTTCACAAGTTTGGAGACACAACTATCCAGGCATACAGAAAGCCATATGTTTTCAATCAGATACAAATAAAATAACTTTATAAGACATTATAATCAAACTATCAAATATCAAGACTAAGGACGGCCCCTGAAAGCAGCTAGAGGAAAGAGACAAAGCAAGTAGACAGGAGTGCCAAGATACCAACAGGTAGAAAGAAGCTCATGGGACAGAAGAGAGGGAATTAACCCAAAGTTCTAAAGGGAAAAAAAACANCAACTAACATGATTGTACCCAACAGAACTCCCCTCAGAAACTAAAATAAGGCATAGCTTCCCAGAAAAGCAAAACTGAAATAGTACACCCTACAGGAAATGCTGATGGGGTTTTCAAACTCAAAGAAAAACTTCTTGGCAAGAGTATGTCAACAAATTCAGAATATTCTAATGCTGTCATGATCATGTACAAATTACTTGTNTCTTTAGCATGAACATCATAAAATAGAACTGCTAAAAATGNTAATAATGGAAATGACTTGTTCAAGGTTATATAATATAAAATGTGAGATGTAAAATCATCCAGGCATTATGACACTTGTATAACTGTAGNAAGCAAGAGGTGAGAGTCCAGTCTGGGTTATGTAGCTGACACTAGAGAGAAAGAACAGAAGGGGGAAGGGAGAGGAGAAGTTACGGAAATGGGAAAAGAAAGACGGAGAAGGAGAAGAGATGGGGTGACAATGAAATGGACTAGGGAGAGAGGAAAGGAAAAAATTATGAAATAAAAAATTCAAAATAAGGAAAGGTGTTAAAAGGTAGAGAGGTTTTGTTGTTTTTGCACTTAAATTAAAACTTTTATCAACTTAAAATAATCTGTTATAGGATCATTTTTATTAATGCCATGTTAACCATCCAGCAAAAAACCTTTAATACACTAAAATAATAATAATAATAAATAATCAAATATATCCTGCTCAGTCTGTATAGTGTTATTTGCATGGATGTTTTCAGGGACAAACATTTGGTATTTGGTATTTGATAACTAATTATACTTTTCTCTGGAGACTAATTCTCCAGCTCTCATTATTTCTTAAGTTGCCTGTAGTTCTGTGTAGGGCTGAAGCCTCGTGGGCTTTCCCCCATTCCACATTAAAAAGTCTATTGTTGTCATCCTTGTTCAGCTCATGTTTAGGCATCAAGGTTAGTTGGTGAAACTTTATGGACTTCTGACATTAGTAGGAGACTCAGTCTCACAGCAAACTCTCTAGTCCTCTGGCTCTGATGATCCTTCTGCTCCCTCTTCTACAATGATCCCTGAACCTTAGGTGAAGAAGTTGTCATGTAGACATGTCCATTAGGACTGTGCTCCACAATTCTCCATTTTGATTGGTTGTGGTTTTCTAAAATTGTTTGCATCTGAGGAGTTCTCTTGAGAGGAGAGGACTGTACTTACCTGTGGGTATAAAGACAAATATTTATAGTGTGGGTAGAGATTATGCTAGTAAAGTGGTGATTGTAGTTTCTCCTCCAAGATCCATGGCTTCGCCAACTCTGGGTAGTTGGCTAGGTTTCTAGTATCTGTCATTGTTTCGTTTCCCTCTTATTGAATAGGTCTTAAGTCCAATTAGAGAACTGGTGGTTACTGGCAAAGTATGTGTGCCTCGACTGTGTCCTTACCACAGCATATGCTTGCATTCACTTTGTCAATAGTGTGTTAGTTGCTGCAAGTTTGGGCAATTGTGAATAAAGCTGATACAAACTTGTGTAGGCTTTTGTGGGAGCTTAATAATTTTCAACTCATTTTAGCATCAGCAACTATAGTGATGGATCAGGAACTAAGAAGGTATTTTATTTTACAGGANGCTGATTCGCTGTCTTCCATGGTGGCTATACCACTTGTTGCTGAGAGAATTTCAATTTTAGCACATTTAAATGAGTATTTAAATGAGTTTTGAATCTTGGACATTCTAAAATGTGACTTGGTCATATATTTTTCANTTAATCAGTTTTTAAAGTCATAAATTAAGTTAAAATAAAATTCTAAGTTGTAAAATATCAGAGCTCAAATATCTGTTATTCCTACTATGATTCTAAAGACTGGGCTTAGGTAAAGGAAGATCCCCTACAATTTACCTCTTACACGCACTTTCAAAGGACTCCACCTGGCAAACTATACTGTGCATGCCATGCCAGAAAAAGTCATTCAGCTCTCTCTCTCTCTCTCTCTCTCTCTCTCTCTCTCTCTCTCTCTCTCTCTCTCTCTGTGTGTGTGTGTGTGTGTGTGTGTACCTATTCTAGGGAAGAGAAAATTACAGCAGGAATGTACTTTGAGGTCTTAGTCTTAGTCAAAGATCCTTCTCAATGTTTCATTTTCTTCTCTAGCTATGATGTTTTGTTCTTCAATGTTGAAGCAAATGTGGCCACTTCCCTCCCATCAATATAATGAATTGCAGTTTAGCCCACTAATGAGTAGTTCAGTCTGCATATTAATATACTACCTCTATGTAAAAGCCTTTCATATATTAAGTCCAAAAAGGCTACAATAATTCTAGAAATATCAAATATTTTAATAAAGCAAAACTAAAGGAACAGTGGAATATATATCATTTCAACCAACTAGATAAATGGGATGATTTTCAAAGAATTATAAAAAACTCTGAAACTTTAATTAAATCAATGATGGATCCTATACAAACAAAACATTTATAAATGGTTAAAAATAATCACTAACAAAAACTGGAACCACATTTTCAATACATATCACTTTATAGAGGTATTTTTTTCTGAACANATTAAGTGTACTCTGTGGTCAATGAGAGAAAATATCACTAACTCAGTGGGAAATTACAGGTATATAGTTTAAGAGAAAATACAAGTATGTTTTTAGGATAAGAAATAGTAGAACTTAACTCATGATGAGAAAATACACTGAGATGCTATTTGTGTCTTAAATCCAAGTTCTAAAAATACACCCACATGGTAAGTGTGGCAGAACCTAGCATTCACAGATATTGATAGAACTGAACATTACTATCATGCAATTATAAAAAGGCTAATTACATTTTTATGGCTTATATTTTGTGAGATATAATATATATATATAATTTATATGATATATATAAATTTTAAAAGATATAATTTTATAATAAAAGTGTACAATGTTTTCAGTTTTGGTGGTTCACACCTGCCTTAGAAGAAAGAGACAAAAAGATTGTCAGTTTGGTGGTTGGCCTAGGCTACCCACTGTAGTTAAGACCAGCCTCTATCACAGTCTGTTCCTCAGACAGTAACATGTAGTTCAGTCATCTACTCCTCTAAAAAAAAGTGTGCTCCATCCAGAGTCTGAAAACCAGGCAAAGCCATNTTACTTACCAGATGAAAAACACAAAATTTAACTTCATTCCTGAAAGTCTAGACATTCTTATGCAGTAATTAATTTCTAGCTCTAAGAATCAAGTGACTTTTAAAAAATATTTTTGCAGAGTTTTAAATTCATCATAAAGATGATGATGATAACTGGTGACTTTTTTGTAAATTAGAGACTTTCATGATCTTTGTAAGATGAGAAGAACATTTCTAAGCAAAAGGGACACGTATGAAGAGTATCATGGGTACTATTAGAGGTTGGGTTTCCAGCAAGAGACAAACTTGGGCTTCATTCCTACCCCTTGGAGCACACTAAGAATGTCACTTCACATCACCCAATCTCACCAACTCATATATAAAGGAAAATACACACTGNGAAGCTATCCTTATCCATGCCTTAGGCCAGAATACCTGTGGATATTACCCTCATTGACACCAAGAGAGGTATCTCAAGAGACAGGCCAGCATGGAGATGACCNGGGTTCTGGATACAGGCTTATCTTTTGTGCTATACTAACTTTGACATCNATCATATGCCTTTGGTCAAGTATTATAATCATTCTAGGTTTCCTCAACTATAAACTGAGAATGATTGCAAATTTCAAGAAGGCGTGTGAATGTCTATCATGTTGACAGACATGTAGAAAACAATGATCACTCATGACACACTAGCTCTTTGCCATACATTGCACTATGAGCTGGTGAACAAAACTGCATTTTATATCACCTTTCATGTCTTTAAAGTCAGGTTCCATGTTCCTGTATGTCATACCTAGCCTAATTGCTTTTCAGTTCCTTAACCGTACCCCTCTCATTCTTGGTCATAGCTAAGTGATCTCTGGCTTGTCATACCCCTTCAACATATGGTAGCCATGCTAGAAAGACATTATCCAGTCATGATATAATTAACCTGGAGTGCCATAGATTGAGAATTTAATTTTGACCATAACTCTGTATTTCACCTGACTCAACCAACATTTCTGTAAGCTTCTTAACTCCTGCAACAGCAACAGAGGAAGTCACAAGAGCTACTGTACTCACTGGTGCACTGCAAATGGAAGAACCATGACTCTCTTGATACCACAGCTGGAATGATATCCACAAGGGACTGGGATGGGGGTTTGGAGACCAAATTTTATCACTTCTTTTCTTTTATGGATGAAAGATTACAGTTTGAGGACCAGAAGAAGACTTACAGGGGAAGAACTAGTGTACCTCTTTCATTGCATAGGCAAATCAAGAACCTCCTCAATTCCCACCANGAACAGAAGGATGTTTCCATTGTGATGGCAGAGCATCAAGTGACTAAGGATCAAAACTTAACTGAAAGATACAGTCTGAACTATATTTTAAAGGAAAATTTNAAAATAAAGTTGAGAGGGTTTTTGCTACTGATGACAGGAATCCTTGTGTTTTAAGCTCCTACCACAGGAGGACAATGGCTTGAAAGATGATTTATANCCTCATGAAGTCCGTCTTCTTCTGATGCCTCNGGACAACCCAACGGGTCATCGCAAGCTGCAGCTTTGACCATTAACAGGTAGTTGATTCAAGCCCAGAACAGAGGCATCCTTCTTTCTCAATGAGAATAAAGAGTCCTCAGATACAGACTGCATACTCAGAACATTCATGAGGTCAGGTTTCTGCTCTTTGATTTATGTGCCTAGGTCTGAGTGTCAGAGTCCTGAGAAATCACAGCTGGATTAAAGAGATGAGCTGGGCATGNAAGTCAAATTTTGTTTTATGAAAAAACCTCAAGCATCAGGGTTTGAATGGCTGGGCACCTCTTTAATCAGAGAAGAGCTGCTCAGTGGAGGCTTTGTAAGTGAGCTAATTAGTAATGTGCTGCAGCCTTACCTGGTTAATCGAATGATTAATCACTCGGTAGACTTCAGTCCTCTTGTTTCCTGGCTGTCTTTGGCTCCTCTATTTGGTTTTTTGTATTTTTAATTAGCATTTTAATAGGTGGCAGTCACCATTTGGGGTAAAAAGAGAGTGGCATTATCCTATTTTAACCATTTTTTTGTGCAAATGAAAATGAGACAGAGCAAGTTTTCTATAGGATTGATTATGGCTTGGCCAAAACGTGTTGTGTTCAGAGGGAATAAGGCTTTGGATAGAAGAGGAATTTGAAGCTCTGTAGAAGGTCTGAGTATTCCCTTACAAATGTGATCCTGGCTAGAGAAAGAATCACTAAACACTGAACCTGTAAGTCAGCTGACAGTTGTTCACAGTTGTCACTATTTAATTTACCATTTAGCATAGTTCTAATATGGAGAATAGTTTTCATAGTTCTATTGAATCAACTTTAAAGTCTACTTTAAGTCCCTCTTCAATGTTTTCTGGTATAAAAAGAAAAAATATTTGAGCGTTTTTTTTTTCTGGTACAAAATACATACATATTAAAAAGAAAAACATTTATCTGGAATGTTCTAGGTTCAGTCATTTCCAGATTAATGATGAATTTGAGCTTAGATATCAAAAATGCTAAGGAATTCAATTATTTTGAAAATAATTTTATATTATGTCTCTATTTTAATTTAATATCTTAAAATGGTTGTCACTCATGAAAACACGTAAGCAAGCAGCTAAGAACTACAGCACAGTTATCAGTTACCGGGAAGTTCCTCATTATGTCACTATAATCACCCAAGACAGTCTGTCCCCTTACCCTGTGTTGTGTTCATCAGTCCAGCCTTCATCTTCATGCACCATGAGAAAGCATCCTTTGATGGTCTTAATGGTGTTTTAAATGCATAACAATATAACACCAATTACCAGTTTGTTACAGTAATTCCCCTTTATGGTTTGTTCCTGTGTTTGATTCTAATTAAAGTATCTTCTATTCCTGTGTGTGTAGAATTTCTATGTGTGAGAGTAGAAAGCAGTTGCATGAACACATGGATTTTCTGAAGGCTAATGTAGCTGGATCTTGAAAGTATGTGTAATAGTACAATGGCCAGTTGGCCTCTATCTTATAAAGTTAGTGATTCTCAGCCCTCTGAGAAAGCAGCATTTCTACTTGTATTTTTCAAACTACATGACTTACTCCTTTAAATCCCTTACCTTGTTCTGTGATAAACCGTTTCTGATTAGGGTGGATCAGGTATTTGAGGGTTGATATAGGAAGTGTGTGTGTGTGTGTGTGTGTGTGTGTGTGTGTGTGTATGTGTGTGTGTGTGTGTGTTTGAAAGCTGATCAGTGTACAGTTACAAGCAAAGAGCAGTTTCAAGTAAGCAAGTTTCACTAAAATAATTCAGGAGTAAAATGAAACAAACATGTGGGAGAAACATGAAGTAAGGAATCCAGCTGTGGAGATTACCTTTCATTCATCATTTCCTTTTTAACTACTGTCCAGGAATGGATACATCTTCTGAAAGCCTCTCATACATCCAAAANTGGTTCTTGGAACAGAGCTTGATTATCAAGAAGACTCATAAAATGAGGATACATCTACAAATCCCTTTGGTAACCAGAAAAGAGTTATCATAGAGATCTCAAGCTAAAGGCTAAATTCTAATTTGTTCCTAGACAGTCAGGGCATGATGCAAGTCCTAAGGGAGACAGGAGCTGCTTCTGGGCTAATAATAAGATGTGGCGAGAAGCAAACCTAGAAACATAANAAATAATCCATCAATTACCGGTCTCCTTATGTCAAGCTTACCCTCTTCAATCAAGAGTCTACCGGTCTCCAGATCCCAATATTGTCTTCATGATAAATTCAAGATGCTGTGAACTTGGATGTAAGTTGTCAGAATCTTTCCCTCCTGTCCTACCAGCCTTGACTCCATCACTCGCTCCCTATATGTTGGCTTCTGGATCACATTAGCTTGGATTTTCAAAAGAACAGTGGCACTTCAGCCATCTTCAAGATTTTTCCTCCAAGTAACTTCTGGATTTTCCTGGGTGAAAGTCTATTCCTGAACATATCTATTCCTGAAGGNCTCTGATCCTGGATATGGCACCATGATGTTCACTATGCTTCCATGATACCTAACCAAACCTTGGCCCTGGGTCTATGGTCATAAATGGCTTTTGTATGGATATGGAATACATTTGCAATTTGACAGACCCAGGTTCAGATAGAAACCAAGCAAGATTATTCCACCAAAAATAAAAAGGATCCAAGTACGGTAGTGCACACCTTTAATCCCATCATTCAAGGTCAGGGATCAAAAGCAGGAGGACCTCTGTGAATATTTAGCAAGACTGGTCTACTAGTGCATTCAAGGCCCATCAAGACTAAGTAGTAAGACTGTCTCAAATAAGAAAAATTAGGGAAGATTGGATTTTTAAAGTGTTAAATATGTGANCAATGGAATGAAGTGGGAGTTCCTNTTCTGAACAATTTCTAATTGTTGATTTGCACAAATTTAGATTTGTGTTGTTGATATATTAAGCTATACATAATTGATCACCAGGAGATATCACAGATTATTATCACTAAGTAATAACTTTTTGAGACAATCAGCCATTCAACAGAGATCTCCTGATTAGAAACTCTCACAATCTCTTCTTCAAAATAATATTCATTATGGAAGTTAAAGATTGATTAACTTGTCTCTGGTTCAAACAGTAGCCTTTTTACTGTGATGTATAAATATCATGGGGAAATCCTGTGTATGTCCTAACCACATAGAAGTCATAGTAACTTTTATTTCCATNTCTTGATGGCTTTTCAATATCTCTCTGCTCCACCAAGCCTCACATCCAATGAAGCAGAGGCTTCAACNTGCCAAAGATTTTAAAAGTGGTGAGACTGAAAATTGAGATTATCTCTATGTCTTTCTGGTAAAGCCCTCAGAATATGGAATGTACAAAATGCAAGCATTTCACCCCAAAGTTTGCAAAAAAAATTATGTATTGCAATTCTGCTCTCTAAGATCTATCCTTCAAAAATACATAAGGTAGGCATGAAGGCAAATCAAAATGGCAGCCAGAGCACATGTTTTTCCCTTGGGAGTCTCCCTAGAGCTTACATAAAGAAATGTCAATATTTCTCTCACAGAAGGATCCTCAATATTTCCTCCAAACCAGGTTTCATCAAGCCTGAATCTTGAGATTTTCAATATAGATAAGACATGCCTAGACTTTCAAGCAGATGTGGCTTGTGCTGAAACCATACCTGGCCTCACTTTAACTCACAGATTGGATAGCATGAAGTGTCTACAAAGCAGAAAAGTACTTAAGACACATTTAAAGAAAGAGTGGAATTATGCAAAACACACAGGAATGGCCCATGAAGAGGAAGCATGCCAAAGAAAAAAGTCATCATGAAGTCCAAGTACCAAAGGAACTATTTTAATCAAATTTTAAGATGTCCAGAGAAGNATTCAATGAAATTCTTTTAGATAATACTGACTCACCATAACAACTCAATAAATATCATTGAATGATATGCTTCATTTTCATTTAAATTTTCCTATAACCACTCCCTGTTCCCCCATTAGCTGAGAACAGGAAGTATTCAAATTTAGTCCTTTTTAAAGGATATTTCCTTTCTCCTTGCAGTGAATTCTAGGCTCATCAGGGCTGCATNACACCCCTTTCAACAGAAAGGAGTGGTTTATGCTCAAATTCACCCACTCTTAGTTCTAAGACAACCCAAAAGGTAAAACGGGAGCCAACCAACTGCCTGATTCTTACTTAGGACTTTGAAAACAATTTTAGCAGTTCACGTGGTATCCAAACAAGAGATTTATCCATGGTGTATCTCTATCCTTACACCTGTCTGTTCTGTGTCTGACACTAGTGGGCAAATTGGTCCTTCAGCATGAATAGATGGCACAGCAAGAGGTTTAACAGTACTCTCCAGGCAGCAATCAATCCAACACAGACACAGCACAGAGCCTATGGCTATACCACATGTCTCAGTATGAACAAGAGGAATTTACACTTCCTTCAAACAAACATCCAATATTTGATGCTTTGTAGACTCAAGGCACAGATCTCTGCCAGCCATGGACACATGGAAAACACATATAGCTCTGCCTTATCAAGAGTTAAAAAGAAGCCCTTCCCTTCACACAGCATGGAGCCTGTATATTTCTCTGAAGTAGATGACTTTCAGGCTATACACCTAGGTAGAATTGCATGTTTCTCTCCAGGTGAGTCACAATCTCCATTTTTATTCCTGACACATAAAAACTATCACCAAATTCTTACACAAATGACTATAACTCAGAATAGGAATATCTGCTTCTTTGTTGTGTTAAAGTAAAAGGAAATGCCATTTGCCCTGTCAGGTGCCCCCAAATAATGTTATATTATGTTGCCCTCATCATCACACTAATCCTCATAATATTGTGGATAGTAGTGGCCAAGGCAATGCTCACTTTGAACTGGGAATGAAAAGTCTCCACCATCCTGAACCTTCTTCAGCTCATCATGACCCCATTTTTTCTCATGGAAACCTTGTCTTATGGACATCCTAAGACCATTAAATGAGAAATAAAGTGTATAGTTTGTTGCATGAATTACTAAATAACCTTTAATAAAAATCCCAGAGCCAGATATTGGGATAAATACTGAAAGATCAAAGAGACAAAGGAACAAGCCACTGCCATGTCTCACCTCGCCAACTCCACAAATCCTCTGACTTAATGCTTCGAGTCTTCAGCCAAAAGGTTTCCTCAGGTATAAGGGGTCCAGCCAAAAGGGCTCCTCAGCTGAAAAGGGCTTCCAGCCAGAAAAGCTTTCCTTCTTGTCTCCTCATGCCTTGTATACCTTTCTCCACCCAGCCATATTACTTCCTTCCTAGTGCTGGGATTAAAGGCTTGTGTGCTTCCCAAATACTGGTAGCAAAGGCATGAAATCTCAAGTGTTGGGATTAAAGGCCTGTGATTCCCAAGAACTGGGATTAAAGGTGTGTGCCACCAGTGCCTAGCTCTGTTTCTCTCCTAGACTGAATCAATTTCATGTAGTNCAGGGTGGCTTTGTACTTACAGAGATCCAGATGGATCTCTACCTCCTGAGTGCTAAGATTAAAGATGTGTGCCACCACTGCCTGACCTGTTTAATCTAGTGGCTTATTCTGTCCTCTGATCTTCAGGTGATCTTCAGGCAAATTCAGGTCCTCATCCTTATGCCTTAAACACTTTACCAACTTAACTATCCCTGAAGACCTGAGAAAAGAAATTTTATCAGTCCAAAGAGATGGGCAGAGGACTTGCCAGTATTGCCCATACCATGTCAGTAGAAATCTAAATTTTTTGTGCCTGTTCACTTCTGGCTCTGGAAAGATCCTGAGAATAATCAATTGGACCTCAAAACAAGTGCCCCATCTCTTCCCAGTGTGGGTCTGCTGTTGTTACCTTCAGCCCACAATCCTGTGACAAAAATGAGCCTAGTGGTAACTCACAAGAAATACCAGGCAAAAAATGCTCAAGGCACTGTGGGCAATAAAGCGGATCAGTCACCTGCACAGCATTTGCCGTGGGCCCAGAGCCTGAAAGGCTGCTTTGTTCATNCACCAGGTGAACTGCAAGAGGAAGGTGCCTCTCAGCCNCCACCATCCAGAGCTGTACAAAGCGCTCATTCAGTGCCTGAGTCCTAACCATTCCTCTCATGCTGCTTCTGACTTATTAGGTTGCCTGTGCGAGATCATTTCCCCATCTGTGCCTCCTTGCCCCTGACCCTGTTACTGCACAATGCCATTCTGAGGGCGTGGTAGAATATTACATTCCAGAGAGGAAAGGCTATGCTCAGGCTAAAGACATCAGGCAGACTTGAGGACACTCCCTGCTAGCCACAGAGCTCTCAGTGTCTCTGCAGACAATAGGCCTCTGTGTAGCCAATCCCTTACTGCAATGGCTGTTTACATGTTTTCTTCTTTGGAAACTTCAAACTGCTCAGTACCTAGGAGCAGCTGCACAGGGAATTGTCTGTCCAGGAAGAGAGTGAGGTCTGGCCCTCCGGAACAACTTACCAACAAGCTTTTCTACTCCTATACTAATGCCATAGTTTTCATTCATTTAAACAATGATTATTATCTATCNATTATTAACTGTGTGCTGGGCATCTTATTAAGAAGCCTACTAATAGATGTTTAACCTGATAAGAAACACTAAATCAGACTCCCTACCTGTATTTGGGTGATGTTGAAGTGTGTGAAAAGCTTGTCATTAATTTTCTGCTGGGCAGCTTTTCTCCCATTCACTTCTATGCATAGCATTGTGTCATGGCTCTTGAATCCTTTCTCATTCATGACCACATAAGAATAAAGCCAAAATGTTAGCTTTCCCAGGCAATCTCTTACTGGTGACAAAACAAAATAACAGAAGCCCTATGGAGAATACTGTAACAAAATATTTAAAATCATATTTACATACCCTTCAATCCAGCAATGTCATTCCCAAGAGTTTACTCTGAATATATTCCTCTAATTGTGTGAAACTATATGCATTAAGGTTTTTAGAGTGGCAATATTTTTTCTTGTGAAACATTGGAAACTACCGACGTATGCAAAACAAGGAAGTTGATTGAGAAAGCCACAGCAATTGTGCATTGTAGAATAGTGTGCTGCTATGGAAAACAATGATGACCTCTATACACTGATACAGAGTGCTTTACAGAGATACTGTGTTAAGTGGCAAGAGGAATATGCCAAATAAATAATATAACTTGCAACCCTTATATAAAATAAGGAGTAGGAAGATTTGCAATTCTGTTACCTTTATCCTCTTGCCTTANGAAGCAGAAAGAAGACTTGGATAAGCTGGGAAAAATTAAGCTGGTGATGTAACAGAGGTGAGGAAAGAAGGGGAAATAGGCATGAAATGGACTGTGAAACCACNCTGATATTTGAATTTTTTTAAAAAGGAAATGCAACTCAGTGAAGAAAATTTGAAGTTAAATGTAATTATCATTTAAATATGTCCAAAGTGACTTACATGACCTCATTAAAGGAGAAAATTTATAAAGTGACTCAAGCAAAATCAGCATTGCATTTTACTACACAGACATATAAACAGATGACATATAATACAGATGTAGACAATATAGAGCTAAGTATATGCTCAATTTTAGGCAGAGTAGACAGAAAGAAACAAATTCTGACCTCCTTTTATTTTTACTTTTATCTTGGGTGAAGCAATCCTAAAACTATTTTAGGTACATTTGAAGGTGATGAAGCAACTGTTTTGAAGTTGCTGGGAGGTGGGGCTCTCATTGTCAAAGAAGAAATATCTAGGTATATAATGGAAGAAATAATATCCTATGGTGTTGGATTAGAGTTAAAGGTTGTTGGTATGGAGTTTGGATTTTTAACATATGTGCATATAAGTCCTAGAAGCAAAGCTAGTCTTGTTGCATAGTTTGTGCNCAAAGTTGGTCTCTAGTGTCATTTCTCTCTGAAAAGAAGTAGGCTATCACAGAGAAATAAATGGCTGATTTCAGAGCAAGGGCAAGGTGTGTATAGTGTGATCCTGGGAAACCATGCTATGCCAAAAAGTAAGGTGATGCTGAACAAATGATTAGGCACTATGAGCGCAGGAGGACCAGCTTGAAGGACCTCCCACTGACCAGGCATAGAGGGTTGATCATGTAATTAATTAAAGACAATTAAAAATAGAAATCCATGGGTTTATTTTGATAATAGATGACTGATTAGATAAACACAACACAAGATGAAAGGTAGATGATAAATAGGTGATAGATATATAGATAGTAGAGATTTGTAGATACATAGATAGATGATAGATAATAGGTAAGTAGATAGATGATAGATATAGATAGATAGATAGATAGATAGATAGATAGATAGATATAGATAGATGATACATAGATGATAGATGACAAATAGAGATTGAGAGATACTTAGATAAATGATATATGATAGACAATATGTAGGTAGATAGATAATAGGTAGATAGATGATATATTGATTGATAGATGATAGATAGATAGATAGATAGATAGATAGATAGATAGATAGATAGATAGATAGACAGATAGAGATAGGTAATAGGTAGGTAGGTAGATAGATGATAGATTGGTACTATAGATATAGATAAGTAGATGATAGACGATTGATACATAGGAAGGAAATCTGGTTTGTTGAGTGTAAACTGGTAAAATATGGAGGGAATCCTGAAGTAGGAAAACTAGCCATTTGTAACTATCATCATAGGGTTAGTTCAGGAAAATAATCACCANTGGATGCTGAAACAGTAGGGAAATTTTGGTAAGTAAATAGATATTCTCATGGTCTTAAAAATATCTCCTTGTATTTTGCAAATTAGCATAAAGAGTAGAGAAATCAGATAGTGCCACAAATGAGGGACTGATATTCCAATCACCGGTAAAGAAAAGATGAACAATGCAGTGTTCTGGAAAGGACACTGCATTCCTGACATACAGAGCTAACCTGTAATGCAGAAGCTGAAATCACTTTTGAGAAATATAAGGTCAACCATCTCCCAGATAGGTGTATTCTGTTTTAGGGGTTGAGTTCCAAGTTACTTTTCATGTCAGTAATCATAAAAAAAGCAAAATAAACTTATGGGAATGTTTCAGATTTGAAGCGATGAAAGAACATGGGGATTGAATGNAATATGTGACCTTATATCAGAACTCATAAAGAAGGTGTAAAAAAGTTCTATAAAGGATAGTATTGGGTCAATTACCAAAACTATCATCATAGATTCTATTGAAGTATGACATGAGCATTTGCTGAAACTGATGACCAGCTTGAGGTTATATAAGAAGATAACACCAACATGTTCTCAAATAGCTGGAGGAAGCTGATGAAGC
>LZPO01056533.1:5217-21444 GCA_001675575.1 Neotoma lepida
CATACCAAGCAAAACTTTCAATCTCCATAGAGGAAGAAAATAAGACACTCCATTATAAACCAAATACAAGTTACAGATATATCTATAACTCCATCCCCACAATGTGAAACAAGGAACTCTCCAACTTAAAATAGTTAACCACACTAAAAAATACACAGGAATAAATGAACCCAAATGAACAAAACAAAAGGGGAATTATAGGCATAACCCACCACTACCACCACAAGAAAGTAATAGGAATCAACAAACAGTGCTAATTGATACTGCTCAAAATAAATGGTCTCAACTCCATAACAAAAAGACAGACTAACAGAATGGATAGAAAAGCAACATCCATCCTTCTGCCTCATCCAAGAAACACATCTTCACATCAAAGGTAGACATCAACTCAAGATAAAAGGATGGAAAAGGGTATTCCAATTAAATGGATCTAAGAAGCAATCTGATGTAACCAATGTTATATCTGACAAAATAGATCTTAAGACAAAATGAATCAGAAAAGGTAGGAAAAGACACTATATATTGGTCAAAGGAAAAATCCCCTAAGAGGTCATTGTAATTTTTTACATCTATATACCAAACACAAGGACACCCAAGTTCATAAAAGAAACACTACTATAGCTTAAATCACATGTTGATTTTCACGGACTGATGATTGGTAACATCAGCACTCCATACNAACCAAAAGACATGTCTTCCAGACAAAAACAAAACAGATAAATAATGAAGCTAACTTAACAAATCAAAATCAAATCGACCCAGCAGATATTACAGAACATTTTATCAAAACAAAAATGTATACCTTCTCAGTACCTCATGGAACCTTCTCTAAAACTGATCATATACTCTAATACAAAACAAAACTTTGCAAGATACAAGAAAATTGAAATAGCACCCTGCCTACTATATGACCTCCATTAGTTAAAGCTGGATATCAACAACAGAAACAATAAAAAGCTAACAAACTCCTGGAAACTGAACAACACACCACTGAATAAAAAATTCTTCACACACAGAAATTTAAAAAAAAAAACTACTTTCTAGATTTGAATGAAAATGAATACACAACATATCCAAACTTATGGAAAGGAAATCTCAAAGCACTAAGAGGTTCCAAAATAAAAAAGGAGAGATATCAACTAGAACATCTAGATATTAACAGCACAACTGAAACTCAAGAATAATGAGGAAATCACAGCTCAAAGGAGTAGATGGCGAAAAATGATCAAAGTAGAGGATGAAATTAATAAAATAGAAACAAACCCACAAAAATAAAACAATACCAAGAATCAAGGAAACAAAGAGTTGGTACTTTGAAAAAATAATAGGATTGATAAACACTTGTCCAAACTAACTAAAAGGCAGAGAAAGTATAATCAAATCAATATAATTAAGTGATGATANTGGGACATAACAACAGACAGCTGAGGAAATCTAGAGAATCATAAGGGCATACTTTAAAACTTATATTCCACCAAATTGGATAATCTAAAAGAAATGAATAATTTTATTGATTATACCATTTACCAAAGTTAAATCAAGTTATTATAAGCAACTTAAACAGANGTGTATGATCTAGTAAAATAGAATTTTCCAACTTCCAAAATAGTCCAAGACTAGATGGCTTTAGCACAGAATTCTACCATACTTCAAAGAAAATTTACCCAATCCTCCACAAATTATGTACTAGAAACAGAAGGGCAATTGCCCAGTTTGGATTATAATGTCACAGTTCCACTGATTTTCAAGCCACCTAAATACTCAAGAAAGAGCTTTACAGACCAATTTCCCTCATGAACATGGATGCAAAAATTCTGAAAATACTTCTTTTTAAAACAAGAACCCATCAAAAAGATCATCAATCTTGATGTAGTAGGCTTCATCTAAGAAATGCAGGATTGATTCAACNTATGTAAATCAGTAAATGTAACCCACCATGTAAACAAAATGAAAGACAAAAAGCAACAAGATCATTTCTTTAGATGCTGAAAAGTTCTGAGACAAAATTCAATACCAATTCATGATAAGAGTTCTGAAGAGATTAGAGATACAAGAGACATTTCAATAAAGTCAGTTTATAGCAAGACCATAGCTGATATCAACTTAAATGGAGAGAAATTCAAAGCAATTCCATTAAAATTAGGAACAAGACAAGGTTGTCTACTTTCTCCATATTTATTTAATATAGTAATTGAAGTCATAGCTAGAGAAATAAGAGAGGTGAAGTAGATTAAGGAACTACAAACCATGTCCATTGCTGCTTTATTCATAATAGCCAGAAAATTGAAACAGCCTATATGTTCTTCAACAGAAGAACGAATACAGAAAATTTGGTGTATTTACATTATGTACTATTACTCAGATGTTAAAAATGATGAAATTGTGAAATTCACACATAAATGGTTGGAAGTAGAAAAAACTTGCCCAGTGAAGCATCCAAGAACCAGAAAGACAAATATGGTATGTATTCACTTATATGTAAATATTAGCTGATAAATCAATATTAACCAAACTAGATCCTGAAGAACCACAGAAGTTAAGTATAGAGTGAGGGACTGGCAATAGGTTTAGTTAGGAACTAGAAATGAAATGCATAGTTATGGATGGATGGGGGGTTGGGTAGCATGCGGGAGTCAATTGATGAGGTAGAAGAGGAAGATGAAGGAATACAAGGTGAAACAGCTAAAATTAAGAGTCATTTGAAGGGTAATAAGGGAATAATACAGCAGGAGCTTCCTAAGATATACACATACATGAGAGCAATCTAAACAAAGTCACCAACCAGTTGGGAAATAGACCCTCACCGGACATACCTTGTATGCTGTTGTAAGCTGTTGGCCACAGGAGTCCCAAGGGAATCCCCTAAACAACCCAGGCTCTCCATAAGCTGACAGCAGGGCTCCATTGCAGAGAATAGCACCTACACAACTCATTGAATGTGGAGAAATGGAGATTCTGCTTACATATAACCTTCTGCTCTATTTGGTACTGGGATGTTCTCTGCATACTCCCAAAGGAGAAACAAACACCAAGCCAGCCACAATCTCTTGGATTTACAATGATGTACTGCCTGCAAGATAATGCGAATGTAAAGATGGCACAAGAACTGTTGGAGTAACCAACCACTATCTGATTTGGCTTTAAACCCACTCCATGGATAGGACCCATACTGACACTGCTTAGGTAGCCAAGANCCTGAGACTAGATACTCCAGGAACCTATGACAAAACAAAATAAAACTACTGTTTAAAAATAGTAGCAATCAACTGACTCCTAATGACATTCTGCTTTGCTGACAGATCAGTGCCTTGCTCAGCCATCATCAGAGAAACTTCCACCTGCAGCAGATGGGATCAAATACAGAGAGCATACACAGACAATATGCAGAGAGTGAGAGATCTTGGAACATTCAGTCCTAAANGAGTTATCTCCATCAAATTCTCCTTCCCTAGAGTGTTCAGGGAACCCTGAGGAAGTGGAGACAAAAAGAGAGTAAAAGCTAGAGAAGATGGAGGACACCAAGAAAACAAGGTGCTCTAAATCAGCTTGAGGAGAGGTCCTGTGCTTCACCAAGTCTGAAGCAGCATGCACAGGGCCTGCATGGGTCTGCATCAGGTCCTCTGCATATGTATTATTTCTTCCATTTTAATATTTTTATGGGATACCAGAATTTGGGAATGAATGGGGTTTCTGATTCTGAGTCTTTTCTTGAGCTCTTTTTCTTCAGTGTTTGTTTTCCAATTCTAATATATATATATATATATATATATATATATATATATATGTTTTAATTTTATTATGTTTTATTAGATTTCACTTTATTATTTTCTGTTAGACTTCTGTTTTCTTTTTTTCTTAATGAAACATAGAAAGGGAGTGAATATGGATGGGAGGGGAGGTGAGAAAGAACTGGGAGGAGTAGAGGGAGGGGAAATTATAATCAGAATATATTATGAGGGGAAAAATCTATTTTTAATAAAGAAGACAACCAGGAAGTAAAATCAACATTTAAATTTCCTTATAGTGTGATGTCTAAGCTTCAAATCATTTTACTGTTTCCAAAAATTAGATCATAATCACTTGCTCATGAACACTGATGGATTTGTTTCAATGCTGAATAAACATTTGGAATTCACACTGCAGTGTGGAAAGTTAGTGAAAATGTCATGTCACAATATTGCATTTATTGACAAGAAAAATGCAGGGTGGGTATATATTTAATTACATTTTGCATTTCATATTAACTATTACATACACACAAATGTTGCACAGAACAATGTGTCTTTTATATAATGCTAACAGGTGGGGCAACCTTGCTTCTAACAGGATGGTTGTCTCCTCTTGACTGGAAACAAATTGCTAGAATCCTAATTGTCCAGAAAACCATGGGAGTCTACACATATTCTGTGCATAGTGTTATTCCACAATTGTGAGAGTTTCATTTTTCTTCATGAAAGACTGAAAAAAAATGAAGCTAATTAAAATGGAAAGTGCTATTGCAGAGCAAGCGTAACAGTGTCTTGGATTGGAATGGAAATCATTGTCTGNCCATGACAAAACTGATAAACAAGGGCAGTGGAATATCTGCAAGAAAAGACTCAATAAGAACATCAGCTCCCAGAAGTAGAAAGGGTCTGGAAAGTGAGTTGTCAAGTAGTGCTTTGGAAGGGGTCTTTTATATCCTAGGAACTGGACAGTTTACTTATATAAATTATACATCTAGCTCATATGAATGGTTGGTTAAATTAAGCATTTATGGGGAATTTTGATCGGTNGACAGGTTTAGTAAAAGAGTACAGTTTCGGGAAAACCTTTTCACAAGAGAAAAGACCTTCCCCAGAGCTCTAAGCTATGAACAGAACAAAGGTTGGGTGAGGAGAAGTCAGGACTTTTCAGATTTTAGTTCCTCAACTCACAGATTAGGTAGAGTACCACCCTTTTNCCCAGGACATTTATATATCTAGTTTCCTTCAGGTTTGTAACCCTTACCAACATGTATGAAATGGGGTGTCTTGTTCTTAATTCTGAGTATTAGAAGATATCTTTATTTATTGGAGAATTAGTTTTTATTGAATTACCAAGAAGTGCATTTAAGAATACACCTTTCTTTACATGTCTCAGGGACACCTGAATGAAGTAGAATAGGTACACAGGAACTGGAATGAGTGCACTATAAGTTGGTGTGGGTGTGGTGCTATTTTACATATATCTTTGCTCTGTTTACACATTGTATGTGACAATTTTAAATAATAATATATATGAGGGTATGACACTGTTGGAATGAGGAATGACCAACATTTCAAATGAATCAACTAGGGGCTTGTGAGATGGCTCAATGGAAAAAGGTGTTTGCCTCTGAATCTGATCATCTTCTGGAACCCGCAGGCTCTATGGAGAGAAAATTATTAGGAAGCTTGTTATTGAGTGACATCTACAGCCTTTTCCAATGCAGTCAGCAAAGGGCAGGTTTGTGAGGATAAGAGAATAAAAGTGTGTGAAGTAAGGGATCTGCTGCAATTTTGTCTTTTGACTCTGATAACTTCAACTGACAGAGAGATTGAGCTGGGATTCTGTATGAGGAATGAAATGCGCCCCCCCACCTACCAACCCAAAGAGTATCTTCTTTCTCCACATGAAAGGCAATGGCACATGCCTCATATACTGTTTTATCTCAGATTTTCTCAGACCATTTTTGGTATGTCTTTGGCAACACTTGAGTAGAACAAGAAACAGACACCAAGACAGGATTCAGAATTCTGCAGAGATCTGTTGAGGATAAACTCTTGTACAGATGGGAAAGGGTGCTAGGGTAAAGGGCTGTGCTAGTATTCTTTCAGTCTACACTTGACCATAAAAATCAGACTTGGGCCTGAGTGAGATACATTATTATCAGGAGAGAAAATTTCTCCCTGGCCCTTATCAAGCGTATCACCTTGTGTGGAAATTCTTTGCCTTCCTTCAAGCTCCTTGATTGTTCCTTTGTACTGCTGAGCTTGTAAATCTGTGGCCCTCAGGCATGCCCTCAGCTTTCCTTGTTTCAGAGAAAGGTCAGACCTTTCTGTGTTTGTGTGTGTGAAGTACAAGTCCAATAGCCATGCATCAGAGGGTTGCCTGTGGTACTGCTAACCATGAGGGGCTTCAGCACTCTGTTGGAGCTGACTTTGATGTATCTCGTCTTTCTGAAAGTACGTTTTCCATCTAGTTCTTGACTGTGTTGTGTTTCTATTGATGACTTGGGTTTNAAATTCAATGGACTCTAGTGCTTGGAATCTTGTTCAGGATTGGCAAGTGATGTCAGCTCTTCAGTTTTAGAAATTAAACCTAGATTCAGAGAATTTTGAAACTGTAAAGTCAATCTGATCNCTGTGGTTAAAAGATGTTTTCATACAGTAATTTCAAGGTAAGAAATTTAGGGAAGGCCAATCAAGTGTAGTTATTCATTCCTGTAATCCCAGCACTTAATTGAGAAAATACCACCATTATAGGCAATACCACCATTATATGGTCTATAGGCAAGTCAGTAAGGCACTTGATTGATGTGAGACAGTCCAGTCTGATGCGGATGGTAAGTAGANGGTGCTGGGGGTCATAAAACAGCAAAATAAGGAAGCCANGAAGAGCAAGCTAGTCAGAAGTCACCTANGGCCTCTGTTCATACCCCGACTCTAGATTCCTGCCCTGGTTTTTCTGAANGATGGACCGTTATCTGAAAGTATGAGATGAAGTAAACCCTTTACTTCACAAGTTCCTTTGTTTCGTGGTCTTTGTCACAGCAATAGAAACCCTAACAAAGACACATACACACTATGTATGGTGTGTGTGTGTGTGTGTGTATAATTACAACAAAATTATCAAATGGTAATTGAGAACTCTATGCTGTAAAGTACTAAATTTGTCTTAAGAAGATAACAGATTTGGATAATACATGTGACCCCAGGCTATAAGTCTATATCAGATAAATGGTTTATACTTTTATATAAAAAGTTCTTTTGAAGGCCATTCAGGTAAGCTGATGTGAAAAGCAAAGATTAATGTTCCAAGCTCCTAAAGCTGAAAAAAGAATAAAATGAGTTTTATTTCCTGGGAGGAAATTGAAACTACATTCTTTTCACTGCTGTTCAAAGAAAAACACTAGAAAAGAGACAGGCGCCAATGGCTTCCTACACAAATCATGTCACAGATAGCAATCTAACATCAGTTGAAACACAGATATAGCCAACATTTTGTTAGAGTTATGGTCTCATATGAACTTAGAGAAGATGAAAGGGATTAAAGAATTACTCTATCATTTAGAGAGTCATAACTCTAATTTTTGAAACAGTTTAGATTTTGAATAGGATGTCTTAGATGAAGGATTAAGTAGAGAAGGAGAAACACNACACATTCCTCCATCACTCTAACACATATTCCAAATGAAGGTTCATTCCTTTAAGAAGTTTAGATTGACAATAAAATTCAAGATTATCTGTGAAATTCAGCTCAATAGCAAAGACACAGACTCTAAATATTGATTGAGCTTGAGACAAATGACATTTTTACTGTAACAGTGACTCCACATCTGGGCTGCTCCCAAAGAAATAGTTTTGTTTCAAAATTATATGTGCTGCATGCTTTACAAACACAGTTGCATGTTTGTTGTCTTAAAAATAAAAAGACTTTAGCATAAGGAATAAATATATAACAATCTGGAGATGATCATTGTCTATCATAAATATTTATTAGTTAGAAATGGGAATTATGATACTTTTGTATTAGTTTGCTTTCCTATTGCCGTGATAAAAACTAAGACCAAAAGTCATTCATGGGTGGAAAGTGCTTACTTCAGCTTACACTTCCTGGTTAACCATCCATCATTGAACAAAGTCAAGGCAGGAACTCAAGACAAGAACTGAAATNAAAACTGAGATGCTGCCCGTTCTCTGGCAGTTGTTCAGCTAGCTTTCTAATGTAGTCCAAGCCCCCTTGCCTAGGAATCATGCTGCCTATAGTGGGTTGGTCCCTCCCACGTTAATCATCCATCAAGACATTCCCTCACAATGATGGCTACAGGCCAATCTAACAGATGCAATTATTTAGTTGAGGTTCCATCCTCCCATGTGACCTAGGTGACACTAGGTTGTATCAAGTTGAAAATAATCACTAACCAGAACAACTTCATTAAAAAAAAAAATTAGCAGGGGGCTGGAGAGATGGCTCAGAGGTTAAGAGTACCTGCTTCTCTTCCAGAGGTCATGAATTAAACTCCCAGCAACTGCATGGTGGCTCACAACTATCTATAATGTGTTCTGGTGCCCTCTTCCGGCCTGCATACATGCAGGCATACATGCAGGCAGAACACTGCATACATGAATAAATAAATCTTTAAAAATATTTAGCAAACTGAGTTAAGAAAAGAACAATTATATTTCTTAAACTTGCATCAACTTAAAGTGTAGATCATTTCTATAACTAGAAATGCAGTTCTGTTTGATTTTAACAGTGACATTTACCAATTATTTGAAGAACAGATAATAATTCAAAAATAAATTTTCCAGAGTAGCTGAGGAGAAACCATTTTCCACATCTGTTTGTAGAGACAATATTCACATTCCCCTGACAGGACAAGATGACATAANCAGAAACACTTTAGGAGTAAAACTGAGCAAATAAAAATGACTGTTAGCTGTCTTTTATGAACATAAATATATAAATCAACTTTTGAATTGAAGATATTAAAGCAGGTTACAGTTAATTAATTTGCAATATCAGCATATAGCATATTATACAGAAAAAGTTGTTTCTGACTGACAATTATTCTCTAAGATATATGAGAGACTCTTATTATAAATNATTCATTTTGATTAGAAAGTGAATCTCTAGTATGAAAAGGATGTGGTGTTGTTTCTCTGCACACTTGGTTTCANTGTTGATGTAATTGGATAAATAAGTGCAAAACCCCAAATTTTGAAGAGAAAAAGNACTGGATACTGTGTTTTTTCTTGATATANAGGTATCTATTTCAAAGGATACTTAATATGTGTACCAAAGATCATCAATAAATATGTAAATAATCAAAAATTTTGTGTATTTCTAATAGAATCCTTCAGGAAAAATATATGTAATTGAATGATTATTTTTGAACACTCAGGCACTATAAATGATATTTAAACTGTATAGTAAGTTTTATTTACATCTAAACCTATGATATAACCTCATCAGCAAATTTGTGAGACAAACATTAGAATTCTAATGTTTATAGATAAATTTAATGGCTTTGTCTGGATCCGCCTATCAGCAAATTTGTGTATCTGCCAGGA
The DNA here is from genome assembly GCA_001675575.1 of Neotoma lepida. Classification (NCBI taxonomy): domain Eukaryota; kingdom Metazoa; phylum Chordata; class Mammalia; order Rodentia; family Cricetidae; genus Neotoma; species Neotoma lepida. The sequence goes on from LZPO01056533.1 coordinate 14,514, forward strand.
AATACACAAATGCAGCAGTAAGAGAAGATATGTAGATTTAAGCCAATTTTGCTTTCAGTATTAGCATGGATATGTGTGAACAATGTATTAGAAATAAAGGGATGCAAGAAATGAATAGTATTCTCAATATTATNGAGCATACAGAAAAAGAGGTGGATGGAGAAAAGCATGACATAATAGAATGCAAGATTTCATTAATAGAACAGTTTAAATGTTACCTCATACGCTTGCTTGCATGTGGTGCTATGCATGTATCTGAGGACAAGCATTAAGAGTATAAAATGTAGCTGTACTCTAATAGATTACTATGTGAGAAAATAAAGAAGAAACCAGCTCTTGAAAACAGTAATTAAGTGTCTTGCTGGTAAGGATATACACAGAGGTAAATGGAAAATATATAGCTAGCATTCAAAAAAAGGACATGTCCACCAGAGTGGCATAAAAATAATTCAAAATCTAATACAAAAAAGACTTNAGGAGGAAAGAAATCACTGATTGTACTTTGAATAGGAAAAAATTTTAAAGATAAGTTATGGTCCTTTCAATCAATACAGATCTTTCTCATTTAGGCTTGAATGGGAATCTGTTTAAGAAACACTGACATAGTTTACTTGTGGCATCAACTTCAAAGTGATTTTGACAGTATGAACAATGGAAAGCACTTGTCCATTGTAAGACTTAATCCTATAGTTGGAAAATTAAACTTTGGAGATCTTTGTTTAGAAGACTGTTTAGAAATACCATTTAGTGGGATGATCCTGAAAATAGATTGGAATGGAGGAGACCATAGGAGACTCTTTTTATTTATTTGTTTGTTTATTTATTTATTTATTTATTTATTTATTTATTTATTTATTTACTTATTTTTCATTTTATGTACCAACCACTGTTCCCCTTCCGTCCCCTTCTCCCATTTTCCCACAGCTTCCCCCATCCCACCCCCCATTCACTCTTTACTCCCTTTGTTAGTTAATACAGGCTGAAATACAAGTTGGGGCAGGAATAAGCCCCTCTCGCCTGAATCAAGGCTGAGTCAGGCATCCCACTATAAGGAATGGGCTCTAAAAACTCAGTTCATGTTCACAGGATAGGTCCTTGTCTCACTGCCAGGGGCCCCACAAACAGATCAAGCCACACAACTGTCACCCACATTCAGAANGCCTATTTCGGTCCCATGAAGGCTCTCCAGCTGTCAGTCCAGAATCCATAAGCTCCCACTAGCTCAGGTCAGCTGCCTCTGTGGTTTTTCCCATCATGATCTTGAACCCCTTGCTCTATAGTCCTTCNTCTCTCTCTTCAACTGAACTCCAGGATCTTGTTCAAGTACTTGGCTGTGGGTCTCTGTATCTATTCTGATCACTCACTGGATGTAGATTCCATAATGACAATTAGGGTAGTCACCAATCTGAGTTCAGTGGAAGGCTAGTTCAGGTACCATCTCCATCATTACTAGGAGTCTTAGCTAGGGACATCCCTGTAGGTTCTTGGGGATTTCCTTAGCACCAGGTTTCTCCCTAACCACATACTGGCTCCCTCTGTCAAGATATCTCTTTCATTGCTCTCCCTCTCTGTGCCTCCCCTAACATGGCCATCTTGATCACTCATGTTACCACTGCNCCCATCTCCTTCCTTCTAGTCCCTCCTCCCAGTTTTCCCAGGAGATCTTAACCCTTTCCCCTTCCTGGGANGATCCATGCATGTCCCTCTTAGGCTCCTCCTCTTTACATAGCTTCTCTGCGGTTTCGGATTATAGCATGGCTATCCTTTGTTTTGCATCTGATATCCACTTATGAGTGAGTACATACTGTGTTTGTCCCNCTAGGTCTGGGTTACCTCACTCAAGATGATTTTTTTTCTAGTTCTATCTATTTACCTGCAAATTTTGTCATGTCATTATTTTTTTCATTGTTTTTTATCACTGCACAATACTCCATTGTGTACATGTACCATATTTTCTTTATCCATTCTTCTGTTGAGGGGCATCTAGGTTGTTTCCAAGTTCTGACTATTACAAATAATGCTGCTCTGAGCATAGTTAATCATGTGTCCTCGTGGTGTGGTTGAGCATCTTTTGGGTGTATGCCCAGGAGTGGTATTGCTGGGTCTTGAGGTAGGTTGAGTCCCAGTTTTCTGAGATAACAGCCATNCTGATTGCAGAGTGACTGTACAAGATTGCACCCCCACCAGCAGTACCACACCAACATAAGCTGTCATCAGTGTTTTGATCTTAGCCATTCTAACAGGTGTGAGATGGTATCTCAGAGTNATTTTGATTTGCATTTCCCTGATGACTAAGGATGTTGAGCAATTCCTTAAATGTCTTTTGGCCATTTGAAATTCTTCTGTTGAGAATTCTTTGTTTAGATCTGCACCCCATTTTTAAATTGGATTATTTGGTATTTTTATGTGTAGTTTTTTGAGTTCTTTATATATTTTGGAGATCAGCCCTCTGTTAGATGTGGGGTTGGTGAAGATCTTTTCCCATTCTGTAGGTTGTTGTTTTGTGTTATTGACCATGACCTTTGCCTTACAAAAGCTTCTCAGTTTCAGTAGGTCCCATTTATTAATTGTTGCTCTCAGTGTCTGTGCTACTGGTCATGTTTAGGAAGTGGTCTCCTGTGCCAATGTGTTCAAGACAACTTCCTACTTTGTTTTCAATCAGGTTCAGAGTAACTGGATTTATGTTTAGGACTTTGATCCATTTGGACTTGAGTTTTGTGCATGGCAATAGCTATGGATCTATTTACACTTTCAAATGAGAAATGAGTAAAGCCGAAATAGCAGTGAAAGAAACTAGACTCTGCAATGGTAAATGTTATAATTACCCTAAGATGCAGAAGCAGCATGCATGCTTTATCAATAACCAACAGCTCTCTAAATATAATTTAAAAATCTGCTCAACATAAAAAAAAAATCTGCTCAACAAGAATTAAATCATGCCTAATACTGGAAATTCAGGCAATTCCCCAGGGCTAGTGAAATCACAGATTTTGGAGAGGAACCTACAATTGCACTCTACTAAACCAGCAAAATTAAATAAATAAAACAAATAATTACATTCTAAATACTTGTCCTTAAGTCCACAGATAAATGTAGTCCTCACCCTTCATCTAGGAAACTTATCTCTGCAACAGATAAATAGCATGGTTAAAAACTACAACCAATCAAAATGTAGAGTTGTGGATCCCATTTCCACATTATGTAAACAATACAAACACCAAAGCCTCAGGGATCCTTACTAAAGAGGGAACAGAGAGATTGTAAAGGTCAGAAGAACAAGGGTTTTTATGTGAGATTATGTTTCCTAGAAATGTCAGAAACTACATGTATATTCTCACTAACATGACTGCCTAAGCATGAGCTGAAAANCACTGGAATAAGACCAGGAGGCCTCAACTATATACAAAGAACTACATGCTAGATGGACTGGGGGGAGGTGCCTAGTCTTATTGTAAAGTCATGTCGTGTTCAGTTGATATTACCTTTTCTGAAGGTAATAGTGGAGGCGTTGATCTGGGGGAGAGAGAGGTGGCAGTGAGGGACTGACTGAGAGGAGTAGAGGGAGGGAAACTGCAGTTGGGATGTAACATATGAGAGAAGAATATAGCAATAAATTTAAAAAGACAGGAAATAAATTAACAGACATAAAAAAATCAACCTACATGCAATTACGAAATGCTAAGAGCTGAAGAAATAGTGATTAGCCAATATCAAATGGTGGTAAGCCCTGAAAATATGCATACAAGTAATAACATACAGGCTGAAGTTTTGTCTTAGTTAGGATTCTATTACTGTGAAGAACATGGCAGCTCTTATAAAGGAAAACATTTAACTAGAGTTCCAGAGGTTCAGTCCATTATCACCATGGTGGGACATGGCTGCATGCAAGCAGACATGGTGCTGTAGAAGTAGCTGAAAATCTTATCACTTGCAGGCAACAGGAAATGGTTTGGGACACTGGCTGTGGCTTGAGCATATATGAGACCTCAAATTCCACGTACACAGTGACACACTTCCTCCAACAAGGCCACAATTCCTTTTAGTGCTACTCCTTTGGTTTTTTTTTTTTCTTTCAAATCACCACACATTTTATTTATGAATTTAGGAATATATACGCATTAGAAAAGTAACAAAATTTTAACAATACTTAATGAATAAAAAGATAATGAACTTGAAAGAGAGCAAGGAGAGTTATGTCAGAGTGTTTGAAGGGAGGAAAATGGAATGAGGAAATGATGTAATTATAANCTCAAAACTAAAAAAAAATACTTAAACAAGAGATAAAGAACAGATACCTATAAAACTGGAAAATAGCTGAGGAAAATGTATTCAATTTCATTAGCTATCATATAAATGTAAATTAAAATATAATAATGAATTATTTCATATCTGTATGTACTAATGACATAAAATTAGTAAATAGCTTAAAAATGTTAAATACATTGCATATAAAAATGTTAGACTATAAAACATATAGTATAAAACATAAATGANAAGAAGTTGATAAATGTATATTATATCATATATAAGATAAAGTAATATCTCAAAGTGTGAAATAAATCATTGGTATTCATTTTTCACTATTCAAGCATAGAACCCTAAATATTAAACTCCAGTGTGGGACATGTTTTTTCTAATATTTATTTTTATTTATATGTGACTTTGTGTGCCACGTGTGTGTGTGTGTCCAGAGTCAGAAGGTGTCAGATCCTTGTATCTGAGATTACAGGCAGCTGTGAGCCATTGGATATTGTGCTTCAAATTGAACTGAGGTCTTTTGGAAGAGCAGCAAGTGTTCTTAACCACTCTGACATCTCTCTAGCCCCCACATGCTTTNTTTTTTGTTGCTTTGCTCCCATGTCTTCNTCTTCTATGCTGTCAGATAAGCAGAACTGAATCTCACTTATACTTCACATTCATGCCAGGAATGGGTATAGAAAAGGGGTTTCCTGTCTATCTGTTCTCTTTTAACAGCATCTGTAGATCTTAGATCTCTCCTTCCTTCAACACACCAATCGGTATATGCTGACAACCCTATGCCTCCAATCATTCTGGGGTTCCCAAAGCTTTTCAGAGCCAATGGATGCTGTTNCTTGTTGCAATTGGATGTCATACATTACTCTCTTTTGTCCAAATCTATATACCTGTCTGACATTTCTTTCACATACAGAATCTTGTTGCTCCTATGAGCTCTGAACTATAATGGATGAGTCAGTATCCACAGAAAAATAACTCATATAGAACGGGATACTTCTGTACTGAAATTTCCAAATGCGATGCCTGTATCAAAGTCTTCTCTACTCATTTGAGGCATATATCTTTTTCANTCTTAAAAGGTGAAAACAGTCTGCGTTGTATTCCTTCCCTGAGGCAGTAAAAGAGGGTGTAATACAACGACAAACATACAGAAAGGAACACAGAGACAGGTCTTTAGTCTGTGGTGTAGATGAGAAAGCAGCTGGGGGCTCAACATTCGTGAGAAGAATTGTAAATGTGGTAGGCTAAGCAAAATTAACTGTCTTAGTTTATTTGGGCTCCAACAACAAAATATCAAAGATTGCGTGTTGCAAGCAATAGAATCTTATTTTTGCATACTTCTCTAGGCTCGGAGACCAAGGTGAGAATGCCATGAGGGAGAGTCTCTGAAGCACTGTCTTCCTGGCTTGTAAACAGGTAGATTCTCCCTGTTCTTTCATAAGGTGAACCTTCTCTGAGGTCCCCTTCCTTTTAGAACAGCACAAGTCCTTTGGGACCAGTAGTCTGCCTTTATGAATGTGTTAGCCTTAACTATCTCTCTAAAGCCCCTAACTCCTGCAGAGACTCTGAGAGTTAGTGAATCAATGCAGGAATTTTATAGCTCTACAAGTGAGTCCATAATAGTAACTCATTAAATAGGCATTTGACTGTCTTGAAAAACAAAAAATGTGTATTTGGAACAGTATTCATTTTCTTCATACGTTACCTTTTCATTAATGTTATCTAATAAACAGGAAGCTTCTTGTGGTTTTATAGGGAAGAATGAATTACAGTAACAAATAAGAATCCCAAAATTGCAAAGTGATTTAATGTTCCTAAGTTTTATATGTATCTAAAACTTGTCCTGAGTCATTAGTTAAATCCTTCTTAACATGTAATGTGATTGAAGAAATAAACTTGAGTTGNGATATCTACGTGAAGGCAAATGTGTGATGGAACCATATTGAAGTATGCAGAAAATTGAGAAATCTCACTTTTTCAGCTTGAAACTTTCTTTTAAGTTTTTTATGTATTTTACTTTGGAGATTAGGAAGTTGGGTCATTTTCATAAAAATAGTGATGGGATTAAATGCATTCTTTTATTGTAAATAAAAAATGTTCCAAACACTAACTCATCAAATCCCTCATTCTTGTCCTCTCTATCTCCAGAGCATTCCTACTTAGAAATCCTTGTTTTAGTTTCCTCAGNCTTCTTGCAAAGTACTACAGAGTTGTGTACATGTCAGCACATAACAGCAGGTCATGCCTCACACCCTGGAGGCAGGAATCTGAGAGCACATAGCAGGCAGTGCTACTTTCTTTTGAGATCTGCAAGAGAAGGATTTGTGTAAGGCATTATTTTGGCCTTTTTCCCTCTATTTTCCTCAGTGCTTCCCCGTCTCCTTCCCCTTCTCTCCCTTTCACTTTCTTCATGTGTTGGGGATCAAATCCAGAGCCATGTACATGACAGCGAGTTCTTTGTAACTAAGGTACAGCCACAGCCTGAACTTATGTCTACTTNATGAGGACAGCAGTCATACTGGATTGGAGTCCACCTTAGTGACCTGAACTTGATTGCACTTGTAAAGACTCTGTCTCCAAATAAAAGAGAATCTTGCTGCACTTGGGGTTAAAATTTACATCCAAACACCAAATAACTAAATATACTATGGCAACTAATCAGAAAATTTTATGA
>LZPO01056534.1:0-21424 GCA_001675575.1 Neotoma lepida
AAAGAAAGAAAAGAAAGAAGGAAAAGAAAGAAAGAAAGAAAGGAAGGAAGGAAGGAAGGGAGGTAGGTAGGGAGGGAGGGAGGGAGGGAAACAAGCAGACTCTGGCTGTGACTGAGTTCTGTGCTGTCTCTGGAGACACCTAGAGGAACATGGTCTCAGAACTACTGATGTTACTATGACAACCCTCAGGAACAGGGTTTGAGACACACAACACTGAGCAGGCAGAGCCTGTGGTCTTTAAGATCTCTTCAAATATAAGCTAAAGGGAAATGTTTTAATCTTCATGGGGGAGTGTTTCTACTTTTGAGTCATTGTCCTTGCTATGCACCCCAAGCTAGCCTAGAACCTCCAATCTTTCTGCGTCTGCCTTGAAGTATGCCACCATGTTCAGTGTAGGTTTGTCTTTTCTTTCTATGTCAAAGCCATAGCTGAGCATGATTACATTCACAATTTCTAAGGCAGAACACAAAGTAGAACACAAGCCCTGGGGCATAGGTAAGGGTTCATAAGACATTTCCTACTCAAGTGCAGAGACTTCTGTTGCTTAGCACAGTGTTGGTCCATGGGGTAACTATTAGCTCTGTGGACAAATGTAGAGNTACAGAGGAAGCAGTCCAAGCTGCATGGGCTATGTTCTATCCCTTCTGTGTCNCATCTTTACTCTACTTACTTGAGAGATAACCATTGTTTCTGCGAGTATGAGAGTGGAACCCCCTTCTTCCTTGGTGCTAGAACCTATAGTAGGGTCTTGAGCATGCTAAACAGGAACTCTTAGCTATGTTTAAAGAACTGATTAACTGCCAGGGAAAAAAGAAGCCAGGAGACGGCACACACTGCTGAGCTTTGCTATCTTCTAAGGGGAAGGCCAGAGACCTTTGGTACTATTTTTTCACATAAGAAACCTCAGGCAGGACTTTACTATCTTGTCCCCAAACACCTTCCCCACTTCTATCTCCACCCAAAGGTATCTCTTCCATGTCCTCATTCCTCTCTGCCTCTGAAGGTCAGAACTGTGTCCTCTGAGATGGCTGAGTCCATCCTAGGACTCTTTCACTGTAGGTTTCAGCACTGGAATAGATGATGCAAAGTTACAGACACAAGTTTTTCTGGGCGTAATGGCAGATCCTTTTCTTCTGCAGCCAGAGCCTTTGTCTGGACAACTGAGTCCCCTATTGATCAAAAATTCCTGTTTGGTTTGGATTATTTCTATCTCCTGAGGAATTAGGAAACCTCTGGTGATTCAATGACTCTGTCATGACTGTAAGCATTTCCAGTGTCTGAGAGANGCTCAGGAGTGTCTGCAGGACAAAGGAGCACTGGCTGAAACTATACCCGCAAAGAAGTGAAAAGAGACAAGGACAACTAGGGAGATGATAGAGGGACAGAAGGAATTCTAAGATTTCATCTATGGTAAGAAGAGGCATGACAAACTGTAATACAGAGGTGAGGGAAGAGGTGAAAAGTTCAAGAACAATCTTAGAAATCTACAGCCCTGATACACTGGGAGTGCACTATAAAGAGTGACTGAAATCTAGGCCTAACTGCAGCTGAGATTCTGCTGAGAACTGACTGGAGTGTGCGTGGAGGGGACAGTGTTCTGGTCACTTTGGTGGATTATGAAAATGCAGAATGCTGCAAACTGCTCACAGCACTGGCTTTTCTATAGCTTGAGGGATCTGTGTTCAGCGTNGATTTATTTTAATTGCAAATGTCAGTGCTCTGTGAAGGACAACCAAGTTCCAAATGGGGCAGAGAGGATTTTTGGGGTCTAGTATAAGCTAGTGAGTGACATAAACTTTCAACTTCCAGCATTGCAGAAAGAGTGGGGATTAGAGGAACTTACATTCATTTTCCTGCGACATCGAGAGAGGTTGAGGAGGAGAGACACTTTTAGCTCCCGGAAGGTTTTCAAGTCCTCACCAAACCCTTCTCTAGGGAATTTCTTCAGAGCATACTGGTAGCGCTGGGCAGCTTCCTTTACTTTACCTTTCTAACGGGGGTACAAATGAAAGTACAATGTTGGTTTGCTGAGCGGCTGAGATCTGGGTCCTAGGCCCTGCCTGCTCTTAGTAGTTGTTATCAAGGTTAAGTTTATTGCTCCTTTGACGCTGAGGGCAGAAGTCTAGTTTTCTCTATAGGAAACTCTTTGACAAAAAGAGAAGGTTGAAGGGGACATCTAAAATCACAAGTCNGAGAACAAAATCCTGGCAAATGGACATAACAGTTTCTGACTGTTCTCTAGGGCTGACCTTGCTCACTGGGAAATCCCTTCTTTTCTTGAACTGCTCTCATTGGGATACAAATGACTTCCTAGTCCCAACACTCAGTGATTGATTGTTCCTCCCTAGTTCTGGCTTCTGTAGCTCCTGTCTAATGTTTTGTCGTGCCATCCCACAGAATAGATAATTCTCTTCCTCAGGAAACATGCAGGACCTAAAATGGTCCAGCCATGGCTTCTCTAACATAANGGGAGAAAACTGTATCAATTGCATCTTCCTATTTGTGGATCAGGCATGAGGTAAGATGGCAGCAGAAAGGAGAAGCTTGGAATTTGTGACTCTCACTTTGCAGGAAACATTTTCCCAAGCTGAAATAAATCTGACCAACTCAGGGATCTAGCTGTAGAAACACTGAGCTCTCGTTACACTTTGCATCTGAAAAGCTGTATATAAAGTGCAGAAAGATGCAGGTGGTAGCTCCCACCTTTCCTCTCTTCCTCTGTACAGCTCCAACTCTCTAGGTAGCATCACTTTATTTAACTTTCATCATCTTTTAATTAGAAGTGTAGAATCTTCCAAGGTAGAATTCTGGATGTGATTAATAATAGCTTGGGATAGCAGAATTTATGTTGTGACCAGGGCTTAGACTCTTCAGAGTGACATAAAGGTCCATAAATATGGTATGTACAGTAATGAAGATCTTTGAATTTATGTGATTTTATGTGGTCAAGTTTGGATCAAGGTTCAAGCTTCCTAAAAGTCATGTACTCACAGGGTTTCCAGGAACTGAATTCTGTATATTATATATTTATAACACAAGGGGGCTTTATCGTCACTTCCTTTTAGACTTGTGATGTTTCAACAATGTCTGCTGCTAAAAACTGGGTTGGAGTTATTTACTTTCAGGGATGACCCATTGAACTGGAGCACTGAGGTGATGACATGGAACACCCTAAGAACTTCCTTCTGGCCCAGTATGTATTAAGGGTGCCTATTTTTTAAAGACTGTCATTCAGTGAGTGACTTTAAGCACATGTATAACAATCACTGTTTATCCTATTAAAAATGCTATTATTACCATAAACTTTTTTTTCTGGACTGCCCTCCAACTCCTTCTCTAGCCAAAGAGGACCTTCAAGTTCCTGATCTTCTCGTTTCCATCTCCAAAGTGCTGGGATTACAGGTGCGTGCGACNATGCATTAAAAACTAAGATCAATAAAACTGGAAACAGCTATAGTATATAATTTTGCTTTTAATTGCCCTGTGAGTTCCTCNTTTAGAAGATTCCATGTAAAACCTGTTACCAAACTGTAAGTGACCAGGTAAAACCGGAGTTTTCTGGTGATATGCAAGAGGCACGTGTTGGCTGTTTTTGCTTTCTTGTCAGGAAGGCAAAAAACTCAGAACCCTAGCTTAGGAGCCTATAAGTAGGGAATGGCCTTCTACCTTTGCTTCTATAGAAAAGAATGAAAACTGTCAAGTTNTCAAGATTCTACATAGGAAACAGTTCCTCCCGCCCTCACCTTATAAAACATGTCCCCCTCTTCCATCAGCTTGCTCAACAGGATGATCATGATGTCTGGTTTGGAGGTGGCCATCGCCCATGTGGCTGGACCTGTAGTGTACAGGATGCATGATGGGTAAAGAACGCATACGATGTAAGGAGGTAGGAAGCTAGGGGAAATACCCTGGGGGAATTTCTGCTGAGAGAACAACTTGTTCCACAATAATGGCCTCATCTTTTAGTCCTGGGAGTATTTGAGTGACTCCCACTGCCAAGAAGCTGCACTGTATTCACCTTAAAATAAGAATATCTGAACTGTCCGTTTGTGCCACACGAGAGCAGTAATGCCTGAGTGTACATATGAGCACATGATGGCTTAGTTTGGAATTATTTTAAGTCAGAAGTTGGAAGAAAGGGTTTATATTAAAGGTTACCACGAGATTAGAAAAATCCAAAAAAGAATAATTTATTTTCTATCTGTGGTGGAAAACTCCTACATTTAGACTCAATTTTGAAGNGTGTACTCTGTAGAAGGGAAACCTCATTGAAGACTCTAAAGGCTCCCTTAGAGCTAAGGACCAAACAGGACTCCCTGGGATTCACTTGGAACCAGGGGCACAACTCAAATATCAATATACATGAAACAAACAAGCATTAATCAGGACTACTTCACTCATGAAAGAAAAGAATAAAGTTAAATTGATTAGTTTCCTGAGGACTGAGTTATTTACCATCTAAACTTTTCAGGGTTAGTTATCAAAGTTCAAGTTATTCTCTGCAACAGTCATAAAAAAATCTTCTTTTAAGGTGAAGTAAATTAAAAGATTAGAGGTGTAGGGAACTCATGCAGGCTAAATCAAAGAGGAGAAGGCAAAGCTGACCAAGCCATCAGACCACGCCTGATGCTGACAGCGGGGAATATACCTCGTGGGCGACTCGGTAACGTCTGACAACCTTCAAAGAAAGGAGAAAACAAAAAGTTGTAGGAGAGGAAAAAAAAATGGATGAAGGTGAAAAAAAAAAAAAGAAGAAGGAAAAAGCAGCAGTGAGAGGCAGGCAGCAAAAAGCCAGCACATCAGCCAACCCTTGTCTACAGTCTGTGGGTGGGGGAGCAGCTGGGATAGCAGCAGCAGGGGCTGGAGAGTCTGAAGCACATACAGAGCAAGGGAAAGCAAAGGCTTATGGCACTGCAGGGAGCCAGGATGCTCTCAGGGTGGGGCTAGTGCAGAGGCAGCACTAAGATGTGCATAAGCTCAGCGCAGCCTCCTGGCTGAGGCTACAAAGGGCAGGGCAGAGAGTCATGTGACTCTGGACACAGGTTTCTATAGACTATGGCTCAGATGGTACTTTCTCTGGGCCAGCAGCCTTTGTTCACTTGGACAGTAATTGGACCAGGGCAGAGGGAGAACTATATACCTTCACACCAAACACCCATAGCAGCCAGACCACTGGCCCCTGGGCACAGATGGTCAATATCATCTTTCTTTCTCTTACCTATTTTGGCTCCTTTCTTCAGTAGAGTGACTACAACAGAAGTGTTCCTGCAACCCACTGCCCTATCCAAAGGGCGCATTCCACTGTAGTCAACATGCTCAATCATGGCCCCATGATCCACCAGGAACTGGACCTAGATAAGGAACAAGCAGAACTGTTAACAGGTACAATGTATACAGCTTGCCCCTTTTCAAACTGCCTGTCTGAACTGGGATATAGAAATCATTTCAGACCATAGTGATATTCTTGGTTTTGAATAATGGTTTGTATATTCCTGTCCTCCAGCAATTACAGATCTGGAGAATCTATGTTAGAATCATTGAAACAGTACTTCACATTAGGTCCTAGATTAGTATTATTGATGGATAGCATCCCCTGCCCTTACTCCCCTGAGGTCTGTTTAAGGGTACTCACCACCTCAGCATCACCATAGAAAGCTGCCAGGTCCAGTGGGGTGCGGCCATTCTTGTCAGCATGGTCTGTAGCAGCTCCATTATCCACCAGAGAACGTACTACTGAGAGATGGCCCTTCAAACAAGCCCAGCTGAGGGCTGTCAATCCTTCTTTGTCCATTAGGGCAATGGAGGCACCTACAAGAACGAATGAGATCCTGTGTTAACAGGACTGAAGACACAAAAATTTGTAGCAGAAAGGAATGCTGATACTTAAGGTATATATGCTATCAAAGAACAGCTTTTACTTCTAGATTTTTCTATTTTGAGACTGACCCTGGCTGGCCATGGTGACATACACCAGTAATCCCAGAAGTAGGGAGGAGTAAGCAGGAAGATTTTGAGTTTGAGACTACTTTGGGTTATACAGTGACTTCAAGGCCTGCCTGAGCTACAGCTCCATCTCCTGAGTGCTGTGATTACAGATGTGTGCCAGCCCAGTCTGTGTGGTGCTAGAGATTGAACCTAGAGCTTTGTGTATGCTAGGCAAGCACTCTGCCAGCTGAACTTCATTCCCAGATCTCAAATTACAGCTTAAAAAAAATTAAAATCACTTTAAGTATTCCTATTCTATAACATTCTACAAATAATGTAGGCTAAATAATTTTTGTTGACTTAGTGAAAACTCACTTAGGTGAGAAAACAAAATAAAAAAGAAAATAAAAAAGGAATCAAAGATGCTGGGTAAGGCAGAACAAACCTCTGGAGTGTTTACTGGCATGTGGCAAACACGGTAGTTACCTAAGGGTCATCAGGGCTGAAGAGGCACTGCCTCTTCTATTGGATATAGTTTGCTCTGGAACACTGCTTCATGCCACATCTTAAGAATTTAGGTCTATTCCCTCTGGCTGCTGCTCCCCTCCTCTAGCAGAAATAAAGATAGGTATCATGAAGTCAGACTTGCTTGGCAACTTGTATTGGGGAGGCAAGAGCTACAGTATACCCTGGAAGAGCAACTCTTGATTCTAGCCACCTTTGAGTCTGAGGTTGTGGAAACAAATCTTCCTCGAAAGGACAGAGCTGAAGCCACAGCAAATCTCTTAAGAGAAGACTAGCCTTCCTGCTCTTTGGCTGTTCAGGTCTGGGTACAGTTCTTCAGAAGGCTGATTTCCCTNGAAGGAAAATGCATGTATGTACAGATAATTATACATATTTTAAGTATGGTTTCTTCAGAAGGCTTGTTTCCCTTAAGGAAAGTGCATATACGTATAGATAATTATATATATTTAAGTCTCGTTTATTAACAGTGCAGGCTAACTGGAATGATGTCATTCATGGTTTCAAATCTCCTCATTAGCCCGTGCTTGATGCAAATCCACAGGCTCCACTAGATGGTGTTGTAGTTCCACTAGTGATGAGCCTTTTTTACTATGGCGGTTTGTGACACTACTACTACATAGGTGGCTGAGCTTACAGCAGTCAGCAGGGGCTGACATGCTTTACCATTGTGCATCTGCAGGGAAAAAGCACACTAGACTCATAAAGGACACCTCCTTTAACTTGCTTCCTGTTTACCAAGGATATANATTGGAAAATGCCACAAGGAATTTATTATAACTTAATAGTAATATCCCGATTCTCCAAAGAAAGTCTCATTGTTTCAAGTGTCTTCCCTTTACCCTTTGGATTCAAGAAAAATATTAGTGCAGGCTGACAAACTGATACCCAGCTTCACCTGGTGTGTTGATACCCAGCTTCACCTGGTGTGTTGGCACACACCTTTAATCCCAACACTTGGGAGGAAGAGGCAGGTGGATCTGTGGAGTCTGAGGCTAGCCTGGTCTACAAATCCGTTTCAGGCCAGGCAGGGCTACATAGAGTAAGACCCTACACTACCACAATCAGCAGCAGCAGCAGCAGCAGCAGCAGCAGCAGCAGCAGCAGCAACAACAACAACAAATGAGCCTCTAAAATAGATGCATATTTATTGGGTATACATAAAAAAATTGAAGTTTGGAGATGATTGATTTGAAAGAAAGAGTTCAGAATGTGTTGATTTCATAACAATCCCTCAGGCTATAAAGAAAAAGAGAGTGTCAGCATAAGGAGAACTCCACAGTGTATAAGTAGGCAGGCTGGGAGTGGTAAGGCACACCTGTAAATTTGGCTCCCTGGAAGCTAATACAAGAGGATCACTTCAAGTTCGAGGCCAGCCTGGTCTACATATTGATAAACCATATACACATGCAAATGAAAATCACACACACACACACACACACACACACACACACACACACACAATGCACAACAAAGTGCCAGGTGATCAAGGCAGGAAATAAATGTTGTGAGTTCAAGGCCAGCATGGAATCTTATTTTAAAAAAATGGAGGAAAAAAAATAAATAAGAGGGCAGGAGCTACTGGCTTTGTATTTTCTAATCAACTGAATTAGTAAATTCTTTTTTGTGTGTGTGTGTGTGTGTGTGTGGGGTTCAAGACAGGGTTTCTCTGTGTAACAGTTCCAGCTGTCCTGGAACTCGCTTTGTAGACCAGGTTGGCCTCAAATCTGCCTGCCCCTGCCTCCTGAGTGCTGGGATTAAAGGCCTGCACTACCACTGCCTGGCTGAATTAGTAAATTCTTAACACGTCCTGAAGGTCAGGAGTTCAGTGGGTTATTACCGGCTTAATTCACAGCTCTGGCCTCTCAGGACTTACCTTGTGCAAGTAGAAAGTCCACGGTTCCTAGATGGCCTTCAGAAGCAGCCATCATCAGGGGAGTACGACCCTGCTTGTCTGCCATGTTGACATCAGCTCCGTGGGTAAGTAAAAGATCAACAATCTGCAAGTGCAGAGAAATAGAGACTGGTTATTCTAAGAGCTGTTGAGATGACACCTGCATCTCCTGTGGTCCTGTGGTCTCCTACAATGTGAACAACTATTTGCAGAGGTGAGTCCACTCTATAAGTAGCTTTCTACTTAGGAGTTTCTGTACAGACCTAATGACACATGACTTACTCTCTTAATTCCCTTAGGGATAAGCAAATGAGGATTCATCAATGAACATCTGACTAAGACAAGACAATATGCNGTCTGAACCATCCCATAATGGAAGTTCCAGCCCAAGTAACTAGCCATGTCAGTTCCATTTTACTACTCTCCAGAGGCTGCAAGCCTGCAGCAGCAGTAAACATTTATCACCGAACTGACTACAATAAAGTGTTTCTGGTAACAATAGTGCCTTTTGTTAAGCACTGTTTGGCTTCTAGAGTCTTTTTCCTACTCAAGTGCTTCCAAAGATCACTATCAGTACCCTTTTCCATCCTAGTGTGTAAGTTAATGCTTTCTCTAGAGTCCAAACCTCTGGAAAGAGCAAATGACTAGAGTTTGCATAGTGTGTTTTCTTCCGCACGTCTCAAACATCTGTGAGTAACCGATCTGCAGGGGTTTGCTGAGATGTGAACCTCTCAGTCCACTTGCAAATACTGTCACATGGAAGAGGAGGTTGTTCCATGACCACAGCAAATCAATCTAGCTCACAACAATGGTTTTGAGTATTACTTCCCACTACCCCTTCTTTTGAGCAGGGTCTCACTATGTAACGCTAGCTGTCCTGGAACTCACTCGGTAGACCAGGCTGGCTTTGAACTCACAGAGATCTGCCTGCCTCTGCCTCCCGAGTGCTGGGATTAAATGCATGTACCACAATGCCACCAGGTGAGTGTTAATTTCTTACATTCTCAATTAAGTGGAACATTGGTAACAAAGGCCCATGTCCTCAAGCCTGATGATTGCTGAGAAACCCATTTGTGGCTTCTTTTCTTTGCATCAGAAGTTTCCACCAGGAACTCATTCTTACCCAAGGGCTGGAAGCAGCACCGTACTTACCTGCCAGTGGCCCTGGCGAACAGTGCTGAATAGGGGCACTGCTCCTCTGCGGTTTGGCTGGGCCACTGCTGCCCCTTGTTCCAGAAGCAGACGGCACACATCCAGTTTGCCCCTTCCGGCTGCAGCTGTCAGGGCTAAGGGCAGATAATAAATACTGAGGATGGCCGGCTCGTCTCTTTTCTAGTGGTCAATGTTAAACATGGATTAATATGTTTCTAAATGCTATGTTTTATGCAAACACAGTAAATTACTGGGTGTGATTAATGTAATTAATTAACAATGTAACAACTTTACCTCCAAGAATAATAATTTTGGCTGCCTTTTCCAGAAAGGATATTTTTGAAGAAAAATAATAGATAAAGACATTTAAAAGGGCTTACAATATCTGGGGCCAATCATAATAATGAATTCATTGAAAAATCACTTTGGTCAATTCACCTGGTTTCATTTTTCCTATACCCAGATTGTCTTCTCTGCTATGGGTATCTCTTTTTTCGAAGTTCTCAACCTAGTTACAAACCTATCACTCTATGTGTGAATGGAATCTAGGGAAGAGAAAATTAGCTGGGCAAAATCTTGGTCAACCTCTACTTCTGTGCCCTCAAATTTAAAGAGCCAAAGGCAGGAATTGTAGTTTAAGGCCTAGGACTTTTTATTTTTTCTTTAAACTAATTAAGACAATAAGTTTTAAAAAACAGATTTGCAAGCACAAGTGTTAGAACTGTTCCAAGTAAGATGGTCTTAAAGACGAGAAAACAGGTGTGAAAAAGACAACTTTCTTTCTCTTNTGGTGGGGGGGTTGGGGTTGGACAAGGTCTCACATGGCCCAGGCTGGCCTCAAACTCACTTTGTAGCCAAGGATAACCTTGAATGTCTGGTTAGGGATTACAGGTATGCAACAACACACCAGGCTTTCTTCTTCTAAACATAAAACAACAGAGCCATAGACTTAAAAATAGCCATAAAGAGAATATAAAGGAATTAATAATAATTATTAATAATTATTATTAATAAGAATTATTAATAATAATAAAAGAAATTAATCATTTTCTTTCTACACTATTGCCAATTACTTAGGATCTTAGGTGTAGTGGACATTCTGAATGCATATTTCATTTTTTGTACTGTTTGTGTAGTAGGAAGAATAATTTGGAGATACAAGGTCCATCTTGTAACAGACAGACATTTATTTAGTCATGGCATTTAAAATGCACAGATTTGTTTATGATTTGGAGGTAAGGTCTCCCTATGTACCCCAGGCTGGGTTTGAACTTAGTGTTCCCTTTTAGCTCCCCAATGCTGGGACTGCAAGTGTATGCTACCATACCTAGCTGAAATTTGTTGTTTTAATAAAAAAATGTGTGCGTGTGTGTGTATGGTGTTTGTGTGTTGATGTGTACCCATGTATGCCCATGTATGTGCAGGCTGTCAGAGGTGTGTGTGTATAGTGTTTGTGTGTTGATGTGTGGTGTGTGTATAGTGTTTGTGTGTTGATGTGTGGTGTGTGTATGGTGTCTGTGTGTTGATGTGTGGTGTGTGTATGATGTTTGTGTGTTGATGTATGCCCATGTACGTGCAGGCTGTCAGAGGTTTGTGTGTGTGATGTTTGTGTGTTGATGTGTGGTGTGTGTGTGGTGTTTGTGTGTTGGTGTGTGCCCATGTATGTGCAGGCTGTCAGAGGCTGACACCAGTGTCCTCCTTACTCTCTGTTGTGACTTGAATAAGATGGCCTCTACCTCCATGGGTTCATATATTTGAGTGCTTTGTCACTAGGGAGTAGAGCTCCTTAATAGTAAAAGGATTAGGAGGTATGGCCTTGTTGGAGGAAGTGTAGGGTAAGATTTGAGGTTTCAAAAGCCCATGACAGGCCCAATCTCTGCTTGTGGATCAGTAAGTATGTAGCTCTCAGCTACTGTCCCAGCCCCATACTTGTCACCATGATCCCTGTCATAAACGCTTTCTTCTACATGCTATGGTCATGGTGTCTCTTCACAGAGCAGTGACTAAGACATTCTCCATTTGTCTTTGGTTAAGACAGGATCTCTCACTGAACCTAGAGCTCATTGATTCAGCTGGCCAGCAAGCTCCTGAGTTACACCTGTCTCTGCTCCCCTAGTTCTGGGCTTACAGATGTGTACCACTGTATCCAATTTTGTATGTGGGTGCTGGGGATCTGAACTCAGGTCCTATATTTGTGGGACAAAACTTTACCAAGCTCTCTCCCCAGCTCTGAATTTAATGTTTTAAAGACTGGACAAAGGGTAGGAAAAATAGAAAACTATTAGAAAATAGTAGGAGTTATGGGGGGGGGAGAGAGAGAGAGAGAGAGAGAGAGAGAGAACACAAACAGATGTTTCCCCATCTTTCAAAGTGATTTGGAAAACTGACATAGGAGACCGACAAAAGGTCCTTCCTTTACTATAGCCATATATTCTAATGTCAACCCAAAAACTATTAGGCTACACTATCGATGCTGGGCCCTCACTGGGACTCCTCTTGGTTATCCTGCTGTTGCCCTGTGTCCTGAAGATCCTGCAGCTTTGGGTCTGCAGGACTGGCCCCTTCATGTGCTCCAGCAGATCACAGATGGGGTGGATGTTGAGTTGGACCAACTTATAACCCTGGTTTTGGGCCTGGGTAGTTGCAGGGTTGGTCAGCCTGCCAGTTCTCCCTTGTCCTCACCACCAGGGTGAGGTCTCCTGCATTGCCCTGAGTAGCTCACCCCTTGTGGCCATGAGCAAGGTGTGGGGCCAGTTTTGCTTTCACACCCTTACGGTTGGCTCTCCCTCACCTACACCATCAGGGCCAGCTCTACTGTGTTACCCAGGCAAGATGCAGGGACCACTCTCCTGAGTGCTGCAGCTAGTGAGGGGCAGGGACAGCTCTCCTACTCTTATGACCTCAGGGCCAACTCTCTCACCTGCCTCAGGTGTCGAAGGGTAGGAGAGCATTGTCCCCTTCCTTCCCTGCCCACACCACCATATGGCAGATGAAGTGTGAGGGGCCAGATCTCCCACATTTGTGTTCTTGGGGCAGTTCACCTACACCCCTATCGGTAGGGTCAGCTCTACTGTGCTGCCCAGGTGAGGTGCTGGGCCCATTTTCCTGAGTGCTGCAGCTGGTAAGGAGGAGGGTCAGCTCCCTCGCTCACCACAGGGTAGTGGTAGTGGCAAGGAAGGTGAGGGCATCTTTCCCTTGCCCTCACCACTACATGGCAGACTAGTGAGGTGTGGCCAGCTATCCCATTCTCTCACCCTCAGGGCCAGCTCATCTGTGCCTCCATCAATGGGGTCAGCTCTATCTGCTGTGCTGTCCAGGTGAGGAGAAGAGCCTGCTTTCCTGAGTGCTGTAGTTGGTAAGGGGGAGGGGCAAATCTCCCCGCCCACACTTCTGCAGGACAGATAAGGAGTGGGAACAGCTCTCTCATGTCACCTCTGCCAACAGGGCTGGCTCTACTGTGTTGCCCAGGGTTGAGGTTCAGGGCCTGCTCTCCCGAGTGCTGCAGCTGGTGAGGGGGAGGGACAGCTCTCCCTCAGGCATAGAGGGGCGGGGCAGAAACCAGAGGCCTTGAACCAGACCAATGACTCTTTGCAATGAACACTTGCAAGTAGAGACATATGGATAAAAGGGTTTACTGTGTGACTCACTTCGTCACACTACAGCTTCCATGTTGAGATTGATTTTTCCTTTTTTTTTCCTCTTAAATTTTATTTTATTTTGAGAAGGAGGTTGCAAGGNCAGAGGGCAAATATGGATGGATGGGGAAATGAATGGGATCAAGATGCATGATGTGAAAGACACAAAGGATAAATAAAAGTTGAAAAAAACTATTAGGCATGTACAGATATTTTAGTTTTCAAATGTTGGATTCTCATCAAAGAAGCTAATGAAATTCAAATCAACTGGTCATGTAATTTTTTTCACCTAAGTAGAAATTATGGCATTTAAAAGATTCACATTTATTTATTTTATTTATATATATATATGTATATATATACATACACACACATACACACACACACAAATGCGGACAGAGGACAACTTGTAGGTTTCAGTTCTCCCCTTCTACCACGTGAGTCTCTGAAACAGAACTCAGGTCATTAGGCTAATGAGGAAGTGTCCTTATTCACTGAGCCATCTTGCTGGCCTGGCATTTGGCTTTGTGTTTGGCTTAATTATCTGTAACTGAGCCACATGCCAAACTAAAACTTTCTATAATTTATACAAAGCTAAGCTTTCAAATCATCTGTTTCTGCCTTAAGGGTAAATGGGTTCAAAAGGGAAAATGTGGCAATTTTTGAAAATATATGTACTCAATTTTATTTTGCAACTCTTGACATTGGGTTTTCTGTTTAGTTTGTCACAGGAGGGCAGAGCTTGGTCCTCTCTGCAGTGAAGGTCACTTTAAGCCTTAAATTAATGTACACAGGGGTTGGTGTTCTTTAAGTCTGGGTCTAGTTCTACTTCTCAAGTTCACACATATATATATACATATACACATACATACACCTGTCTCTTATACACATCTAGATGTGTATAAGAGACAGCATATATATATATATATATATATATATATATATAGAGAGAGAGAGAGAGAGAGAGAGAGAGAGAGAGAGTGTGTCTCTACACATCCCTGAACTCACTCTGTAGCCCAGGCTGGCCTTGAACTCATAGAGATCCACTTGTCTCTGCCTCTTGAGTGCTGGGATTAAAGGCGTGCACTACCACTGCCCAGCTCAAGTTCATATTTTTAACAGTTTAAAAAGTTGTTAGTTGTGCACAGGCATTTGAACACAAGAGTAGCTAAAAACTTAGACGTGCTCTGCGCCTCAAACTTGGAAAATTTCTAACTCCCATATTTTGATTCTGTTTAAAGTAACTGCTAGGTTATATGGTGTGGCAAACTTCCAAGTGTGTATAGGCCAAGAACATTCTTTTTCTTAAAACAAAGCAAAATTGATAACACTCTGGAGAAAATAAGACTAGTATTTCAGAACCAAGGCTTTCATTAATAATGCCCATTCACAGAACACATTATTCACAGACAGTACTTGCCTGGAAAGCAGCATTGTCTAACAATTACATTACTCTGGTTGGCCCATTTCTCTCTATGGAATAATACAATTTTATGAGAGAGAATGTTCCATTTGGCCTTTTTCTTTGTTGTATAATTTCTGTTGTTTAGGTTATTAGGCAGCAACCTTCAGATGCTAGCTAGACATGGTTATTACCACAGCTGGCCAATTTCATCTCAAAACAATGCAACTCTGTAGAATGGAGTCTGGACTTCTCAAAATCATGACCAAGGAATCATGGATGGACTTTTATGAGTCTTATCAAAAAACTGTTAAAGAGTTTTTGGAAGAAAGGAGATTAAGGTAAAGCACTGTCCATAAACCGTAACAGTTGGAGAAAAAAAAAAATCTCTTCCCAAGAGACCAGAAACAGGCTTTGTTTCCTTAGCTGGTCAGCATCTGATGAGATTATCTGACACAAATGGTTTGTGGTGTGTGTGTGTGTACGCACATACATGCTTGAAGAGGCAGGTACAATGTAGCTCAGAGATAGGGAATAGCTTGGATGGAATGCTGACACTAAATGACACTAAATAGAATACAGAAAAGCAAATGACTCTTTTATCTATTTCCATTTTGAAGGATTACAACATACAAGGTCACTGGAGGAAGGTGGTTGGGGAGACAAACTGATTACTGCATCTACAACATTAATTAAACATTAATGGAGCTATTTGTTACATGCTGTCTATTCTCAACAAACTNACAGTTGACTAAGGAAAACATATAAATACACCATAGTGTCATAATCACAACAGTGATATCCTGTGGGATTGAGATGCACAGTAGTATCTGATAAGGCCTCCAGGGAGAAAGGGCAATCTGGGCTGCATGAATGCAAGGTAAGTAAGGATTAGATGGAATGCTAGACAAAGGCATATATGAAGGCACTGAAGTGGAAACAATGTGTTTGTTATTACTAGAATTGTCAGAGAAGATAAGCAATAGATGAGCCTGGAGATCATGACCGGTCTAACGTTACAGTAAAGAAC
Organism: Neotoma lepida; assembly: GCA_001675575.1. Taxonomy (NCBI): domain Eukaryota; kingdom Metazoa; phylum Chordata; class Mammalia; order Rodentia; family Cricetidae; genus Neotoma; species Neotoma lepida. The sequence goes on from LZPO01056534.1 coordinate 15,561, forward strand.
TTAATTTTACAAATAGTAAACAAAGGTTGGTAAGCAGAAAAGTGACATTAGACTATGATGTAAAAGATCCCTCTTTGGCTACATTCTGGGACATGAATCAGAGAGTAAGGGTAGAAAGTCTTAAAGATCAGGAGAGTAGTCAGCTGTAACAATCTTGACCAAAGATTACATAGGTACAAAGTATGGGAATCTTGTTTTGTGAACTCGGTCTCCATAACTGCTAGAAGCTCTAAGTGGCTGGTCCTGGTCTACGTCTGTACACAAGGAGCAGGACAGGGCAATGTGTCTCCTTACTGCTTTTCTTGTGTTGTTCCCTAAGAGGTCTGTGACAACCCTGTGAGACAGGAGGGGACAACCTTTTGTTTTTGTGGTGGCATAAAAAATAATGGTTTTAAGTTTTTCCTTTTTAGTGGTGTTTTGGATTTGCTATAGCTAGCCAGATGGTGAAGGCTAGGTGTAAGATATTTGGAGGGTTGAAAGAGGCTGTCAAAGGAAGACAAAAGCACCAAGCATACTCCAGTGATCTGATTTTAGGAAACACAATATGTAAAATTTTATCTCAGTACTATTTTATTATATTCTAAGATGCATTTCATTGATTCTAGATTCACTGCTCCCCATATTAACATCTCTGAAACTGGGATGTGACACGATTGTCGTAACAGTAAAGAACTTGTATTAGTACAACTGACAGAAACTTCTGTTTTGTTTCTTCTTGTTAGTGGTGCCTTGGGTTTGACAGTTAAGTGATATAGTTGTAAAACTCTGATCACNGTAAAGTTTCCTCAATTAGGTCAGGGTTGCAGATGTGAGACTTCCACCAGCTTAAAAATAAATATATATCCTATATAAATATATATAAGATTTTGCCATTAAGGCAAATATCACAATGCAATGGGCCATTATAAATTTTAAACTATGTGCCATAAATGAGAAAGAAACATGTAGACTAAGTACGAGTCACTGCAGTTAAAGAAGCAAGCTGAAGTCCATGCTACATTTAATGCTAAGTTTAGTAGGGTCATTTTCACATAGCAAAGACAACAGTGTTTTCCAAAACAATCTCTCTGAAGTCAAATAATTTTGTTTTGGTTTTGTGTTGATATACAGCCTTGCTATATAGTTGTGGCTAACCTGAAACTTGCTATGTTCCTCCTGCACCTGCCTTACCAGTGTTGGGGTTACAGGTGTATGCAACAATACCTTGCCTCAAGTAATTTTTTTATAGATCCAGAAATTATATTTTGTTCAAATGTATATTTAACACTGTTTTTAATTGTAAAATTATTGCATGTAAATATCAAGTTAAATATAACACAATTCTGACTATAAGCAAATGCACATGAAATTTTGATTTTTAGACTTTTGAGGTGGTATATGTGTGTTAACATTAATAAAAATTTATGTGCTTTTAAGTATGAAATATTTTAAAATTCTGAGTCTGTAAATATTTATTCTTTTATTTTTTACATAACACAATGAGCATGAAGAGGTCAAAGNTTAACTTAGGGAATTGTTCTTCTCCTTCTATCATGTGGGTTTAGGGGATTAAACTCAGGTCAACATGGTTGGTTGGCAGCAAGTGCATTTACGTTTTGAGCCATTGTACCAGCCAGGCCATAAAGTTTTATTCAATTAAGAAATTCATATTTATCTGGGCAGTGGTGGCACATGCCTTTAATACCAGCACTTGGGAGGCAGAGGCAAGAAGATCTTTGAGTTTAAGGCCAGCCTGGTCTACAGAGTGAGTTTCAGGACAGCCAGCCCTGATAAACAAGGAAGCCCTGTCTCGAAAAACCAAAAAGGAAAAATAACAACAACAATAACAACAAAACCCAGCCAAACAACCAAACAAAACCCCCAATCAACCAAACAAACCTCCCNCTCCATAAGAAATTAATATTTAATAAAAATTATATACGGGGATTAGTTTATACCTCTGTGTGTGTGTGTATGTGTGTGTGTGTCCCATGCCCTTGGTTAGAAGGGTCTATCAGGAGGTATGGCAACACTATATTGGAAAAGGTTTTGTTGACAGGAGAGGTAAACCAACATGTCCCTTTTGCAGTTCTAGGTCCCATAAGGAGAATCCTGGCTGGTCCCCATCCTCTGACTTCTCTCAGGATGGGGTTCCAGGGACAGCAGCTGTTTCCAGCTGCACATTTTCTTTTAATCTATCATGAGCTCTTAAGCTGCAGCTGCCTGGCATCTGCTCTCTTTGGCTTTTACAGAGGGAGAAATTGTTTTGAGAAGAAAATTCCTGGTCTCTGGACCATTCATTATACATGTAAAAGAACTCATGAAATCTATGCACAATTTTATCAGGGGAAGAAAGAAAACAATTCAACAAGTTGTTATAAATTTTAGTTAAGTTCAAAATTCTGATTTTTAACAACAGTCTCTCCTTTACCAAAATGCATATCCTTCTTCTTTAGTGAAACATGTTACCTACATTTGCCCCCTCAATATCAGTCTCTTTCTCCTGGCAAATATGACACATATCTGTGGTAACTCTACTGTTTTCTCTGCCCCAGTTTCACAAAGACACATCAAAACTTACTAATGTTTCTCCAGATGCTCCAGTTTAGACTTGGAGGAAAGACAACATTCATTACCTGCATCAATCACAAGGAAGAGGCTACTGCTGGTGAAGCAAGGACATGATAAAGAAAATGCTTCACTATACACCAGAGAGATTGCATTAGATCAGTTTGCATCTAACTAGCAATTTTAGTCAAAAGGTAAAGCCTAATAGTGTTAGATAACCATAATAACACATAGTTAAGCCAGAGATCTGAATGAAAGCAGTATCCACAGTTTACAATGTTATTTTGGAAGAGAGGAAAAGGAAGTAGTATAAGGATCATACAAACAAAAGAAAGGCCACAATTATTTTATGCTTTGTTTACCATACTGTAAGGAGAGTTTGTCTTCTAAAAATAGTTGGAAAGAAGAGTGGTGATTCTTTTTTAAAAAAGAGCTAAAGGAAAGTGGGCTGAACAAGGAAAATTGACTAACTTTTCACTTGGGCTACCTGGTCTCCAACACAAGTCTTAAGACAGAGTGCCGAAGTATGCCAGACTCAAAATAATGATATGAGACACCCAGAAAGTGTACATGAGTTCAGCACAGCACTAGGACAGCCACGTCCGAGAGAAGTACCTGTCTCTCCCCAGAGACTGTCAAAGCTGTTGATCTGCGCTCTCTCCACTTCCTCCTCATCTTTTTCTGGAAGATCAAGTAGGTAGGAGACGATCTGAAACAAGAAGTCACGTCAGCTCACACTGAGGTGAAAAGCGATGCTGCTGGCACTAATCTGGGAGCTTTGGAAGACAAGCCTCTAAGCACCACTGAATTTCTTACATACAAAAGAAATCAGTACTGACTGCCTCACCAAAGAAACCTCACACCGTTCTGATGGATAGCTGTCCTATCAGATACAGTTTACATGTTTTTCTTTAACATATATATCATGTGATTTAAAAATTACATATTCTTATTTAAGCTAATGACAATAAAAACTCAGGAAAGAAATATGGAGAAAATTGAGGCCTATATCTCTTTAAAGTGATGTTTTCTTTTTTCCTCTCAGAAGTATGGGCTATCTGGGAGGTGGGAGGGAGAATGACTGACTGCAAACCACAAACTAAAGTGACGGCTGTTTCCAGGAATGTGATTGTACTGAGAGTTAAAAGACTTTCCATAGACAACACAAATTTCAGTTTTGCTTCATATTCCCTTGGAGACAGCTCAAGTCAGTTGAGAGGATTGCTGCTTCACTGGAATATCCCTTGCAGTGGGATGGGCTGGTGAGTAGTGGCCCATGAGAACTGATTCTAAAATTTTCAGAAATTTTACAAGTTGATTGTTAAACAAAGCCAGTCATTTATTAAAAACTGAGTAACAAATAAATTGTATGAAAAATGAAGATTAAAATACCTAAACTTGGTATAGTTCACTGGTAAGAGTGCTTTCCTAGAATGTGTGAGATCCTGAATTTGATCCCAACACCACAAAAAACAAACAAAAAAAGCCCCTCAACTCTTAAAATTTCTCAATTATTTAACTATTTCCTATTATTGTCATCTGCGATATTAAAGTCATTTATATTTATTGTATACATATGGTTGAAACATTGTCACCAAGTGCAGCTGTGCATTTCTTGCCACCTTCATGCTCAGTGAGGTGACACTGGCAGTTTAAAGTCAGCCACGGTGGGAATAGTTACAAACTTTCTAAATCAATGTTTGCTTTAGAGCTAAACCAAAATGTGTTTCAGTTTAATCAGTAGAGCTTGCATAAAGGTGAGAGACAGTTTAACAGTAAATCAAATATCAGATTTAATGGCAATAAAATTATTGGGAAAAAGAGGAAATTAGATGAAACTCCACTCGAAACATCATAGTTAGGTTACAACCATAGGTTAGTTACAGATTCCAATTCGGCCAAAGCCAATATTGAGTTAAGCACTTAATTGAGAACACTGTTTATTAAATCACATGTAACCCATTCTTTAGATTGGTAAAATTTATAATAAACTTAAGCATGTATGTACCTGCTCCCTGGTTACACGCTTCTCCTTTCCTCATGGTCCGTTATTTAACATTCCACAGACTACTAAAAATTCTATGTATTTGCCAGTTATTAATAATGTAGAAAATACCATTTGTATGGTGTTAATTATTTACAGAGAATCCTTCATACAGCCTTGTAAAAAGACTTCAGTAACTTTACTTTCTGGATGAAAAACTAGGGTTCTAAGACATTAGAAAAACTATAAGATCTAGGACCAAAACTGATCCTTCTGAGGTTCTGTGGGTTATGTATCTTTCCTGTCCAACAATGTCTGACCATATGTCCACAAATCAGTAACCCCTCTGTGTCTTAGTGTCATACTCTGTTAAATAGGGGTGAAAGTATGGGAGGAGCTGTGTGAGATCATTTCCAAACTCCTTTATGACTCTCATGCTTGTTCCACGCATGTAATTCTAGGTACCATAGTATCTGAGTAGTGCTTTGTGGAGTCTAATCCCTTTATTCTTCACAATAGTGACTTAAAGCTTTGCACCATTTGGCTGGCAATTTTGTAGCGTGCAAACTTTCCCTCTACCTTTTCCTAGGTCCTTTAATACATAACTTAGAAAAAAAAATCCTATTGCTTTTTCTTACCTCAGTGTAGCCCATGCTGGCTGCAGCAATGAGGGCCTGCTGGATGGCATGGCTCTTCTTAAACACTCCTTGCTGCTGGCCTGCCATTGTCCAGTCACACTGAATCAAAAACTTGACAACCTCTAGATGACCCCGCAGAGCAGCATGAACCAAAGCACACTGCCCATTCTTATCCAAGTGATCTACCTAGGGAAAGAGAACAGACACTGTATGAACAAAGACTGGTGGCTACATTCTAACCTAGTCACACTGACCCACTGCATGTGTCTCCATCATCCTTTCCCACTCTCTGAACTTAGAGGATACTTTCTACTCAGGCTAGACTACAAGTGATCTCCAAATCCCCTGGGCATCCCTCTGTGGAGAACTTCTTTCCCCAGAAAATGAGGTCAAGTTTTTTTTTCCACATTAAAAGAAAAATAAAACAGAACCCTCAGGTGAAGCTGAGGTAGTTCTCTCTCTCAAATAGTTCTTTTCAGACCAAGGCTCAAGAGACCCATGGCTCTGCTGGCACAAAAATTGTCCATGGTGTCCAAAGAAGAAATATCCCATGTCATAAATCACTCAATGGACCACCGAACTTTGGCAGAACAGTTTCTTCTTCCAGGAGGGAAGAATATCAAAGATCTGGCCTAAATGGCTAGAGGCACTTGGAGCTTTACTCTAGTTTAAGCTACAAAAGCAGTTTTATAATT
>LZPO01056536.1:0-15063 GCA_001675575.1 Neotoma lepida
TGCCTGCCAGCCCCACCTATCCTTTCTCTTGCCTTGTTATTGGCTGTTCAGCTCTTTATTAGACCATCAGGTATTTTAGACAGGCAAAATAACACAGCTTCACAGAGTTAAATAAATGCAACATAAAGGAATGCAACACATCTTTGCATCATTAAAGCAAGTGTTCCATAGCATCTTAAAATAATATTTCACAACAGTTCCTGACCTCTAGTTAGATATTTTTATTTTTAGGACAATGTTTCATCATGTAACTCTGAGTAGCCTTGTCACTATGTAGACTGGGCTGGCCTCAAACTCACAGAGACCCTCCTGCCTCTATAGCCAGAATTTTTTTCCATGAAAAGCATCTACTTCTAAATCCATGTCCTGCCTGCTGAAAGGATTTCTATTTTTCAGTTCCCGAAGAACCAGGCAGCAGTCTTCTTTCATCAGGAACAGGCATATTGTGTGCAGCCATATTAAAATTAGACTTAGGAGTCTAGAGAATGGGACAGTAGTCAAGAGTGCTTGCCACTTTTCCAGAGGATCCGGGTTTGGTTCCCAGCACCCATGTCAGATGGTTCACACCCACCTGTTACCATCCAACACCTTCTTTTGGTGTCTGCGGGCATCTGCATACACACAAACATGAAAACACAAGCACACATCACACACACACACACACGCACACACACCAATAAAAATTAAAATAAGTTTTAAATTTGGCTTCAGGTTTTATCTCCTCAATCGCTTACTTAAGGGAAACTCTCTTAGTAAGGGTTTCTATTCCTGTGAAGAGACACCATATGCACAGCAACTCTTATAAAGGAAAATATTTAACTGGGGCTAGCTTATATTTCAGAGGTTTAGTCCATTATCATGATGGTGGGATATGGCAGCATGCAGATAGACACAGTGCTGGAGAAGGAACTGAGTTCTACATCTTGATCTGCAGTCAGCAGAAGCAGTCTGTGTCATACTGGGCATAGTTTGAGCATAGGAGACCTCAAAGCCCACCCCCACAGTGACACACTTCCTCCAACAAGATCATATCTACTCCAACAAAGCCACACCTCCTAATAGTGCAACTCCCTATGGCTTCTTTGAAACCACCACACTCTCTTAGGCTGCAGTTGTGAAATGAAGCTAGTGGGGCAGTTTGAAGAAGACTTAGGAGCATGGGATCTATGCAGCTATTGTATTACTGAGTACACAGACTTCATGGCTGTTTGAATTAGATAGCGCTCAGTTCATTACCTGTAGCGAAGCCTAATGGACCCAATGATGAACAAGTCCCTCCAAAGTTAGTTTCAGGCCAGAAGTTCCCCATAAAATGTTAACTACTGAAAGGCCCCTCTCTGTTTATCTCCTACCTGGAGTTAGCAAGACTCTATTCAGTATATGAGTTTGCTGAAGAAAGTTCAAATACTTGAGACTCAGAAATTATGAAGATCGGTTCCTAGAATACCTTTGACCGAACCTTTGGGGCAGGCACTAAGCTCTCATTTCTTATGATCTCCAAACCATGACAGACAAAATTTGCTTATTTTGTAAATGATCAAAATAAGATCTACTGTACCAGATCAAAATTTAATAGTAGCATGTTCAAGTTCCTAGCAAACAAGATTGCACACCAGAGTCAGGGAGCTGATATGTCCCTGGAGTGGGATAATAAAGATGTATGGGGTTGGGGCTGGAGAGATGACTCAGCAACTAAGAGCAGTGACTGCTCTTCCAGAGGANCCAGGTTCAAGTCCCAGCACCAACATCACAGCTTACAATCATCTGCAACTCTAGTCACAGAGGATCTGATGCCCTCTTCTAGTCTCTGAGGGCATTGTACACAAATGGTGCACAGTCACACATGGAGGCAAACCACCCATACACATAAAATAAAACAAATAAATCTCAAAAAACAAAAAGATGTACGGTTTCTTCTACCAAAGATAGCAAACTCTGGCGATTCCTATAAACCACCTGTACCCTGAGTGCAAAACAGCTATAGTAATTGGTTCTAGTAAGATGAAAACATCTAATAGCAGATACAACTAGAGTCTCTACTGGTTTTGTTTCCAGTAATCTCCTCTAATTATTTANCAATCAGATAGTAGAGCCATAGATAGCCTAATAATTAATATTTAGTACTTACCTCTTAGGAAGCAACTTGCAGGGTTTGCTCCNGATTTTGACACATAAGGAAAATGCCAAGTGACTTCTATTTGGTCTTCCAAAATATCCGTCCTTATTTTATAAGAGAAACAGTGGGGATCGTGCCTACTTCCAAAATACCTATTTCAACAAGTAATGCTGGATCTGAGAATATGACCCTGCCCTCCATCCCCACCCCTTTAACAGGGTTGGGGTAGGTTTGTTAATTCTACTGTGCAATAAACTCTGAACATCCATTTCTGTGCTCCATAATTACCCCAGCCCCCACAAGCTGTCTGTAGTAGAATTCCAGGTTCCTAAGAATCAGCCATAGCTCTGAGCCAGCATCTTGCATTTCCCAGGTTTGATTCCATTTCCTTAGTGCTTAGGTATTCAGTCAACAACTGCCAGGCACTGTAGAAAGGAGAAGGCAAAAGGTTCAGTGTGCCTCTGTGGTGTTAAGCAGGATGTTTCCTTAGAGACACGGGGCTTCCCTTCACTGGGTGATACTGGGTCTGTGAACTCCAAATTCTCTAGCACATTGGCTCTAGTGAGGTCTCTGTTCACCAGACCTAGAATAGCTTTGGTTAAATAAATCAAGACACACCTTAATTGGCTGTCTGTCTATTTCATTCCTGGGGACCCCATGATTAATTAACCACAGTCAGAAATTTCTGCTACTGAAGCCATTTCCGGGTTCCCGAGTGTAGCATCTGGCTATTAAAACAATACCCACTTTGCTTCAGACTGTTAACAGTCATCACCTGGGCCAGGCCTCAGCTGGCCTNGCACATCCCTACTGAGACCAGGAATACCACTTTTATTACGGCTCCCTCTACAAGATTCCCAGTTCAGGAAAAGGCAAACCAGTAGAACACTTTAAATATTTTGGTTTTTCCTTTTTCTCTCTGTTTTTCTTGGCAAGTGAAAGAAGTATTCATGGCCCTGGCAGGATATAGGGGTGAAACATGTGATGCATTTAACCAACCTTCTCATCTCCCAAAATCTTTAAATTCTTTCCTCTACATTTTGCCAAGGACTCTCTGGCCTTTAATTTCACCAAATGAAGCCTTGGTGGGTTCCTACTTGTTTTAGCAAACCTAGAAAACTATTTACTAAAGCCAACTTTCTGGGCTATCACACTGACTGCCGTATGTCTTATGAATGAACATAACAAATAGAGCTCATTTGTGCTCCCAAAGAAAGTTTAGATTGCTGCCCATTAAAATAATATGGACAGTTTAAAAATATGACACCTATTACGAGTGCCACCTCTCCCAGACAAAATTAGTATCTTTGGGGTTAGATTGAGTATCTTCAGTTTTGCCTATCTGTCCAGGTGATTTTCATCCACAGTGAGGTTGAAATCCTACTGGTATAGCAGTTGCCATTCACTCCTAAGGTTATTTCTGATACCACTTACTTACACACTATGCTAACAGTATATACTGTAGATCCTTCTGAGAGCTATTACTGAGATCAGCCTCATGAACAATATATCCCTCTGCGCCTCCCCCCCCCTGCAATTTTCCAAGAATTTGGAAACTTGCACAATTTAAAGGGGATTATTCGATACTGTCATAGTTAAAGTGTATGGCAGGAGCTGTGCCAAGCTCAGAGTAAACAAAATAACATTGGCCTACACCTCCTTTGTACTTACATTTAACTGTCTGTGCAGGGTTTCTTGCTCTTGGAGCTGTTGCCATGTACGGCTAGTCCATTCTTTGTGCTGACTCTCTTGTACATTGGACTGTTCTGCAGTGTTCATGGGATCTATCCATTAATATCCCCCATCTCTTGTTATAACTGCTCCAAATGAATCTAGACATTGCTAAATATTCCCTGGGGGAGAGGAGTCAATACTGCCCTACAACTGGCTTATGGTATTTAATTTTTGAAAATTTGTCAAAGTCTCACTATGTAGCCCTGGTTGGCCTGGAACTTGCTATATAGATCAGCCTGGCCTCAAACTTAAAGAGATCCATTTACCTCTGCTTCCTAAGTGCTAGGATTGAAGATGTGTACCGCCTTTCCTGCTAAGAACTTATATTTTAACAAGTTGCATATTAAATGTATTCAACTTCCCTCTATTGTTTCTAATATTGGATGTTTAAATCTTTTCAATACTTTACCAATCAGGGATTGTGTGTATATCCTTCTACAATTAATCTGTTTATATCAGGCTTCCAACAGTGTTGTATGCTGCTCTCAGGGTTGTGCTTAAGTTCCTCCTAAACTGAAACAGTCTGTTCTGCCATTTCCCTCCAATGCCATTTACTGGATGAAGAAATTGAGCCCGTTGTTAAACTGTTTCATTGACATTCTGGATTGCCNAAGTTATGTAACTTGTTTCTCTGTCTCCAAGTTTCCTGCAAACTAAAAGTTACATCCTCAAACCTGAGTAGATTCAGGCCAAACACTGTCCCTTGGCACATCACCTGGTACTTATTGGAAGGGGTTCCATTTCTAGTTACAGGTGATTCACTCTTATGAGGTTCACGTCTTGGGAATACCTGTTTCACCACAGCCTTTCAATCAATAGTTTCAGCACCTATTAATGCTTGGAACATTTTCTGGAGGTCCATTTTTGATACAAACCATTTCAAATCATATGTAGGCTCTAAAATAGATAAACATGTAGTTTGGGGCTAGAAAGATAAATTTGGAAGTTATTCCTATATGAGTAGCATTATTAAATGCAATTACTGAGGGGGAGGGGNCCAGTAATGAGCCCTTCCTTCCTTCACCTTAATCCCAGTTGAGCACTGCAAGGAGGAGCTGGAAGTGCTAGGAAGGTGCAACTACCTCTCTCTATTATCCCTCATAACTTTGTCATCAACTTTGCTTGGAGTGTGAGAATTGTCCCCCCATTGAACTTACTGCCTCTGCTCCAATGTTTTCTTCTAGTTAAATTTGTCAGATAAATTCCCAGATTAAAATACTTTTGGGAGCATAGAATGCATGCTTAACAGGCAAGAGATTCTGGGTTCAATGTTTAGAACCAAAAACAACAACAACAACAACAACAACAACAACAACAACAACAACAACAAAATCCTCTTCTTTGTGCATGTATTTTATTTTTGAGCTTATAATTGATTATAATTATTTCTCTCTTCAATTTCCTCCCTTCAAGCCCTCCTGTATACTATGAAGCATGACCCTAATTAGTCTTAAACAATAAAAACCCAGAATCAGATATTGAAGGTGAGAGCTGAAATATCAGAGAAGCAGAGCAGCAGCCACTAGAGACATCTTATCTCGATGAATTGTCAGATAGCAAGCGGTGGGGGAATCGATATCCTGTCTCCATTGGCCGGCCTTATACTCCTGTCTCTGCCTCCCATGTGCTGGGATTAAAGGCATGCACCACCACCGCCCAGCTCTGTTTCTCTTAGTCTTGTTCAATCTCATGTAGCCCAAGGTGGCCTTAAACTCCAGATCTTCCTGCTTCCTCCTTCCAAGTGCTGGGATTAAAGGTGTGTGCCACCATTGCTTGGCCTCTATGGTTAATTAGTGGCTAGCTCCACCCTCTGATCTCCAGGCAAGCTTTATTTGAAAGAATACAAACAAAATACCATACAACAATACTACCTTCTCATTTCCTATTCTCCTTCAAATTCATGGGTTTTTTTTTGTTTTGTTTTGTTGTTTTTTTTGTTTTTTTGTTTTTTTGTTTTTTTTACTAATTGCTACAAAACCATCTTCCGCCCTTGAACTGCTGTTAGGACAGAGCCCCATTCTATAGTCACCACATGAGTCTCTTTCTATGCGACTCTTTTCTACCTACCTAATCTTGCCTTCTTACCTGTCTACTTGACACAAACAGAGTCACCTGGGAAGAGGAAGTCACAACTGAAGAATTCTCCAGATCAGAGTGGCATGTGGCCATGTCTGTATAGCATTTCCTTAATTGTTAATTGATACAGGAGGGTCCAGTCAACAATGGGTAGTGCCATCTGTGGGCAAGTGGACCTGGGCTGTATTAGAAAGGTATCAAGAAAGTCAGAGGGAGCAAGCCAGTAAGCAGCATTTCCTACATGGTCTCTGCTCTGTTCCAGCCTGGAGTTCCTGCCTTGGTTTCCCTCAATGATAAATTGTAATCTGTCAGCCAAATGGATCCTTTCCTATCCTAGGTTGCTTTTGGTCACAATGTTTAGCACAGCAACAGAGAGCAAAATCAGACACACCTGATGGTAGGTTCCCCAAACATTCCAAACCACTTAGCACTGTTGTAACTTTCATTCAGCATCTTTTGGAAGGGTATGTTTTATTTGATGAATACCCCACCCATATTCTATGTTTGAGCTACAGGAAATGCACCTATAAAATATTTCTGGACCACCAATTAAATATCCTGCTTTCCATGTAGTTGTGTAGATGTTATAAAATGTGACCCTAATGCAATGCTTTACAAGTGAGTACAAAAATGATCATTTAATGTCTTCCCAATTAATAACCCTTCTATACATTAAGTATTGTTCTACAAAATTATAAACTAGAATATTCAAGAGCTATTAACCAAATGCTCTGGTTCTTCTAAGCACACAGTGCTTGCATATGTTGAGGCTCCCTTGAAGGAAGGAGTAGCCTTGGTACTCATTATGATTAATGAAATATAAGCAGGAATGACTTTCTAGAGACTATTAGGCCCAATAGTTGATTTATCTCTTCCTTCTTTTTCCTTTATGGAAGTCTGAGTTGCAATATAGTCTTTATCAGCCAGGGTCTCTGTGCCAAGAACATGTCAACTTGTTGGAATGTAGCATGAGTAAGAAATCAATGTTGCTTGCATGAAACCACTAAGTTTGGGGATTGTTTGTCAGCACAGCACAGTGAAGCCAATCCTAGCTGGCATGCACAGGAAATGGGGACGGGGGCAAGGGCTGATGATTGCAGTAAAGCTGAAAGCCGACGAGCTGCTGGGGAGTCAGTTACATTCCTACAGAGGGCTTCCGACTCAGGCCCGTTTTGTGTTTGATAACTCCCTAAAGAAGGTTTGTCCTATGAGTACAGGATGTCTAGCAATGTCCTGGTTTCTGTGACAGAGACACCAGTGGTATTCACATACATACAAGTCGTGACAACAGAAGTACCTCCAACCATTGCTATGCATCTTTTGGGGAGAGGGCAGCATTGCCCCACAGTTGCTGTTGGTTTCTNAACTTTACTCATGCTACTGTAGATCTTTAAGCGGAAATATCCCTAGGTCATGAATCTCATCAGGTTCCCAGAGTGACAGTTCTCAAGGTTTGTCTCCTCCTGGCCATGGAGCTCCATTCTGACCACCACCATTCCAGAAGCATTAGTTAGAATTGGCTCAGATGTCTGTTTCTTGTGGTTTGAATTACTACTCTTCAGGGTAGGGTGGCTATCAGTTTTTTAATCTTGTCAAAGTTTTAATATATATCCTTCCCAAGAAAGTAGGTGTTCTGTGAGGTTTTTGCTCAGCCATGTCTGGGAGGACTCCAGAGATGCTATGTCTCTGGGAAGGAGGGAGGACTCCAGAGCTGCCATGTCTCTAGGAAGGAGGGAGGACTCCAGAACTGCTATGTCTGTCTCTAGGAAGGAGGGAGGACTCCAGAACTGCTATGTCTGTCTCTGGGAAGGAGGGAGGACTCCAGAACTGCTATATTTGTCTCTGGGAAGGAGGGAGGACTCCAGAGCTGCTATGTCTGTCTCTGGGAAGGAGGGAGGACTCCAGAGCTGCTATGTCTGTTTCTGGGAAGAAGGGAAGACTCCAGAGCTATGTCTCTAGGAAGGAAAATTAGTAATTAGCTTCACAGTAACTTGTTTTCTGTGAACAAGAGAAGAAAGAAAAATCTTTACACCTTCANTTTTAAANTTTTGTATTCATCTATTAGAAAACTCATTTGAATTTATTAGATTAGCAAAATAGTAAAGATTTTAAAATATTTTGATGCTGAATCAAATATACCCAAGGCACATGGAGACTTGGTTACAGGAGACAAAGAATACTGTTGGCACAACCCTCTTTTCAGATCTCAATAAAAGTATGCTAACATTTTTATCTATTAAAGTCATCCATGTGACTGCTGCTTGAAAAATTTCAAACAGAAAATTCTTCCCTCCTCACCAGAAAACAGCAGCAAGGAAACCACCCAGCAACAAAGGTAAACATGGGGCTGGGGGTGAGGGACCTCCATATCTTCTCAGAATACTGGTCACTCAGTCAGAACTACAGAGGAAGCCTAACCCCAACCTAAGATTCTCAGACACCAGAGGCTGCAGCTGGCAGATAGGAGCAGAGGGGTCTCATCTAGGGAATGTCACCCTTCAGTAGGAAGGACATATTGACTAAAATTGTTTGAATTTCTGAGACCATCAGACTAGCAGCTACCCTTCATTCCCCATCACCTGCCTATGAAAAACCAGCTCAAATTATAGAGAAACCACATNTATCTCAAGTTGGAAAAGCTATCAACTGATAATTTAAATGCTTTCTATTTCATTTTATTTCTTTATAATTTTTAATTAAAATTTAAATATTTCCTTATTCTTGACATTTTCTTACATGTATACAATGGAATATGACCATAAGTACCCCCAATTTCTCCCTCCAACTTCCCTTATATCTCCTTAAACATGTTTCCTTTTGTTTTAGTTAGTTAAGGTTTCTATTGCTGTGGAGAAGCACCATATCCATGGCAATTCCTATAAAGGAAAACATTTAATTGGGGCTACCTTACAGTTCAGAGGTTTAGTCCATTATCATCATGGAGGGACATAATGGCATGCAAGTATACACAGTGCTGGAGAAGAAGCTGAGAATTCTACATCTTGATTCAAAGGCAACAGGAAGTGAACTGAGACATTGTGTGTGGCTTGAGCATATATAAGACCTCAAAGCCCATCCTCACAGTGACATACTTTCTCCAACAAAGCCACACCTCCTAATAGTGCCACTCCCTACGAGCTTATGGGGCCAATTACATTCAAACTACCATACTATCCCCACTTCATACGTTTTGTTGTTTTTTTGTTTGTTTTGATAACCCACTAAGTCCAGTTAATGCTGCCCTTACATGCATATGTGTGGGACCATCCACTGGAGTGTGGGAATCTGTTGTGGAATATTATTTTAAGGTGTGTTACATTTGTTTATGTTGTGGAACATTTGCCTTAACTATGCAAAGATGTATTGCATTCTTTTATGTTACATTGTTTAACTGTGAAGCTGTATTATTTTACCTGTTTAAATCACCTGGTGGTCTAATAAAGAGCTGAATAGCAAAGCAGGAGAAAGGATAGGTGGGGCTGGCAGGTAGAGAGAATAAATAGAGGGAGAAATATGGGAGAAAAAGATGAAAGAACAAGGAGACGAGGACATCAGGGGCCACCCACCCAGCCACCCAGCAAACAATAGAGTAAGAAGTAAAGAAAGGTATACAGAAATAAAGAAAGATAAAAGCCTAGAGGCAAAAGGTAGATGGGGTAAGTTAAGAAAAGCTGTCTAGAAACAAGCCAAGCTAAGGCCGGGCATTTATAATTAAGAATAAGCCTTTGTGTGTGATTTATTTGGGAGCTGGTACCCCAAAGAGCCAAAAGAGTAAAAACAACCAACAACAGGAATCCTACCAGTGGGCACATCCTCAATAAAGGATGATCCCCACTGAGCAACTATCCATGGCCAAAGATTCTTAGTAAGAGGTGGAATCTGGAGATCACTTAAGCCATCTAGGCCATGAGTTTGGGTGGTGTGATCTTATATAGGTCTTGTGCAGTAACCATAGCTGCTGTGAGATCATTGTGGCAGTAGTCATGTCCAAAAGGCAGCATTTCATGGCACTCCTTTCTCTCCTCCAACTCTAACATTCTTTCTGCCTCAGATGCCTTGATGTCCCAAGCATTGGTGTAGAGGATTTAATATAGATGTTCTATCTAGAGTCAAGCAGTCTCTATTCTCAGCTCTGTGACTGGTGATGCATCTCCCCTAAGGNGTCTGTTCACTGCAAAGGAAGCCTTTTGGCTCCAGGTTGACAGCGGCCCAGATCTGTGGGTTTAAATGTAAATATTTAGAAGGCAGTTTGATAGCATGGCCATTTAGCAACATAAGATAGCAGGTTCTGCAAAGGACCTATGGCCTCCCAAGTCAAGGGCTTTTGAACAGTATTGTATGTCAGGCAGGAAATCCTAAGTCAATTTCTCATTTTATTTTATACTTTTGTATAAAATGGAAATATTAATGAGAAGGAAAGTGTATGAGTTATATGTAAAAGAATATTATAAAGTAGGTGCAGAGGTATAGAGAAAGTATAGTCATAAAAGCATATTCAAATGAGAAGAAGATAAAACAACTAAACAATATTTCCATTTTCCATTCTTTCCTCAATCCACTCCATGATAATTTTTGAGCTCTGGACAAAAAATTAAAATCAAATATAAGTTATATTTTTCTTACTCAGTACAATATTGATACTGTTTTCCAAATTTTTTTTTTCGAGACAGGGTTTCTCTGTGTAGCTTTGGTGCCTTTCCTGGAACTCACACGGTAGCCCAGGCTGTCCTCGAACTCACAGATATCCACCTGCCTCTGCCTCCTGAGTGCTGGGATTAAAGGCGTGCACCACCATCGCCCGGCTCTGTTTTTCAAATTTATTAGTGACACAAGTGAAGTCTATAAATGTCTTCTCCTGCAGGTTAAGACTGCGACTCCTGTGAAATCATTGTCTCTGTTACTTCTATGACTTCAGTAGGGTTCTGCCTAACTAGTAGTGGGAATAAGAATTCAAGTGAAGACAGCTCACCAGGAAGACTCACATAAAACAAAACAAAAATAAACAAGCTGATTTGGAAAATAAAATACAAAACAAACTGGAGGACACATCACTTTGCAGCAGACTTGCAAAGCACAAGAGATACACATTTTTCATCATCAACCTTAAACGTCAGGAAAGCATAAAATAATGTATTTTAAGCCCTGAAAACGAGTAGCTGTCAACCTAGATCGCTATACCCACAAGTTATCTTTTTAAATTTCAAAACAAGGATATACTAAGCTATCATTGACAACCAAACCAACATTGCAAAAACAAACAAACAAAACCAAAAACTTTATGGGGATACTCTACATACAACAAGAAGAAATACAATGTTTTACTTATGAGAGCACAGGAAAGAATAAGTCTCATGAGAGGAAAAGATTAGGAAAGTAAAGTGATCAATACTTTATTTACAGTATTGAAAATTATACTGAGATGGAAAGAATTAGTTGAAAATTAACTAGGTAGAGCAGAAGTTAAGACTGTTCTGAGGAACGGTTCACCTACCTATTGTAGGTGTAGCTTTGGCACCTTTCCTGGAACTCACTTGGTAGCCCAGGCTGGCCTCGAACTCACAGAGATCTACCTGCCTCTGCCTCCCGAGTGCTGGGATTAAAGGCGTGCACCACTACCACCCAGTGGAATATTATTTTAGGATGTGTTATATTTGTTTATGCTGTGGAACATTTGTTTAATGATGCAAAGACATGTTGTATTCTTTTAAGTTGCATTGGTTTAACTCGGTGAAGCTTGTTACTGTGCCTGTCTAAAACACCTTATGGTCTAATAAAGAGCTGAATGGCCAATAGCAAGGCAGGAAAAAGGATGGGTTGGGCTGGCAGGCAGAAATAATAAATAGGAAAAATCTGGAAGGAGCAAGAAGAAAGATCAAAGAAAGAGCGAGAGAAGGAGGAGGACTCAAGGGGCCAGACACCCAGCTACACAGCCAGCAATGGAGTAAGAAAGGAAGATATATAGAAATAGAAAAAGGTAAAAGCCCAGAGGCAAAAGATAGCTGGGATAATTTAAGAAAAGCTAGTTAGAAACAAGCCAAGCTAAGGCTGAGCATTTATAATTAAGACTAAGCCTTTGTGTGTGATTTGTTTGGGAGCTGGGTGGTAGACACCCCCCCCCAAAAAAAAGAGTAAAGAGCATAAAAGTAAAGGAGTAAACAATAACAACAACACCTTTCTGGCTTTAACTTCAAGTGAACTCATTTTGTTTGCCAATGTGGCTGTTAAATTTCTATATTATTCTATGTCTACCCTGGTTTTCATGAACACAAGACTCTAGAAGAAGTAATTTACAATGTGAATGTGTCTTCTATCAAATTATGCACATTAAAATTGACAGAATTTTTGGAAACTTGAACAAATTTTAAATATAGAAAGTAACTTTTCCATAATTATTATTTATATGAAGCAATATCACTTCTAATGCTATATATAAGTAAATATATCTTATATATATATTTATATTAACATATATCCAAAGACTTTACATTTACTAGAATAAATATCACCTAAAGAGTCCTAAAAACTTGTATGATTTCCAACTTTTATCTGTTGTCTGTCCAGTCCTTCTATGGAGTTCCAAACTACCAAATTTGACCTGTCTACCCTGGAACATGATGTCTCCTTCTGGGTCCTTTCATTTCACACCCTCTTTTTCTTTGGGCTAGTTATAAGATTTTAAGAAAGGAGATTGAAGTGAATCCTGCTCAGATGGCTTTAACCAATTTCATAAAAGCAATTAAGATTTTGATGAATATTTTTAAAGTCCTGTTCATTTAGAATGGTTACTTAGAATATTATCATTCGAAATAACTATATTTTGCATGCATGTAAAGTTACTTTAATTTTGAAATGACAACTTAGAATAATTTTTGGATGACATGTAACTACAAAAGAGATCGTCTATATCTGGATTTGTAACATTTGTATGTTCATCTTAAATATTTTAGAAATTCCCTATCCATCAATCAAAGTAATAAAATCTTATGCAAAGACACCTTACTTTAAATCTTTATTGAGCTCAATTCTTACTGCACATAAACTTCATCCTTGGCTGCAGTAATTGGTTCATAATTTTACAACATCATTTCTTGAATTTATTGTCCAATTTATTGTCCAATGTAATTTAACCATCATCTCTATTGTTGACAAAATACTAATAACACTCAATGATGATGTTCTACTTACATTTCACAAGAACATTTTTGAGAAACTGCTAATGTAAAATAATACATAGAATATTGATGAGTATAAAGAGCTAAACTATCTATAGATGAAAAGGATATATAAGTGACTTTAAAATAATTATCATTCATATAACATATTTACATGTAATTATTGCTTTAAAACCCATTCATTTCTTACAGAATGACTTTTAGAGTTGCAAAGAGCCCTAAGAATCATGAAGTGACTTATGTGAGGTGACGCATTTGTATGATTAATCTACCATGGAAAAATGTTTCAATGGAAACAAAAAGGTGAAGAAGGAGAGCTACAGAAAAGGAAACAAAGGATTTTACACAAGTAAAAATCCACTGAGCTTTATCATACTAAGATAAATGATATCTTAAAAGACAATGTAACCCTAGCTTAACTAACAGATTGGGCGAGCTGAAAAAGTTTAGTTTATCATCTGAATCCTAAAGTTATTCATAAATTGTGGGAGAATGAGCTGGTGTAAGTTATCAAACATGTAATCTGGTAAAATTTATCAAAACTGCAATTAAATATATACTTGATAAAAAATACAGAAATCAACATTAAGAACGTAAACTTTGCATGAATTATGCCAATTTTTGAAAGTAGAAAAAGTTAATAAGGTATCTTGAAAATAAATTCTGTATTTCTTTAGAGAGCAAGAGATTGATGCATATTTACTGGTATGCAAGAAACTCTTCATCTATTTTGTAAACAAGCCAAGTATCTGAACTCAGCTTTCTTCACTCCCCATCAATAAGTGCTTCACTGAGTCAATAGATGATCTCAATTCTGATAGCATTTACATTTCTATAAACTTTTGTAATTAATATTACTGTTAAGTAACTTGTTTTATATAGACAGGCAAATAATCCACTATTCTTGAGGTATAAGTTAATTATATATCCTTCCTTTGATCTCTTCAGTGATGCTTTTTATACGGATCAGTATTTCATGTATACTTTATATGCAAATGTAATATGCATGTATGTAGCCTAATGGCTTTTAGACATCTAATCACATTGCTATAAGCAAACCATTTGTACCTTATTGGTTATTTGATTGTCTTCATTTCTATAAATTGTTTTAGATTATTTGAAAGGGGAGATTATATTTTCATGTGTGGTACTTGTTCACAAGAAGATCATTTTTATACTGTTATTGGATACAAATAAATTGCTTTTATTAAGTGTTTTGATTACACATGGGGATCAGAAGTAAGATCACATCTGTCTCTCCACAGATTTGCTACTCCTGGCTTTTTATAGTTAAGTTTGAAGAATATTAAGACAGTTATTGAATTATTGCTTTTTTTCCACAAAGATACTCAGAATGATTTTTCTATTTTGAAACAAAAAAGAGTATAAAATCGCTTTAGAATATTGAAACAAATTTTAATTTGCTTTGTTCAGCTAGCTATCAAAGCTTTATAAAATCAGCTATTTTCATATTATATACAATTTATGCTTTACTTCTTCTGTCTACAGAGAGAAATAAAGAATACTAAGTAGAAACCAAGTAATTTAGCAGAGGATCCAATAAAGAGCCAACACAGGATACAACAAAATCTTACTTATTTTCACTTACTTTCATGTTGTAAAATAAAATTTTATTGCTCCTTTACTTTATTCATAGCACATTTCATCACTGTGTATACAGATGACCTTTTTCCAAAATATAAAATTAATTATTTTAAATTATTTACTTATTTCTTCAATCAAGGTCTTGGCATGTAGTCTTGTAGGCATGTAGCTCAAGGCTGGCCTTGAACTCTCCATCATCTTACCACAGACTTTATGTGCTGGAATTGTAGGTGTGTCATAATTTCCACCTTAAAATTGTTTCTTTATTGCTCTCTATGATGCTAGGCACTCATCTAATAAGTAAATCCTTAAGGGATATTTGGTGGTTTTCTCTGTCCTTCTCTTCCTTCCTTCCTCCCT
>LZPO01056539.1:7692-21309 GCA_001675575.1 Neotoma lepida
GGGGATTCCCTACACACAACACACAACACACACACACACACACACACACGCGTGAGATTAGGATATTCTCAGAAATGGTCAAACCACCACCACCCTTGCTGTTGTAATACCTCCATTGTAATGTGTCACAAGAAGGAGGCAGAAAGTAATCAACCAGTATAAAAATAAATAGGTCTGGATTTATTTACCCAACTAAGTACTGTGGAAGAAGCCAGACTAGGTACGTGCCTCGGGAATGCCATTTTAAGGAGGATTATTTTTATTTCATAGGTGTAGGCAGACATGTCTTGTTGCATGGGTTGTACTTGGCATAAGACCTGAAGGAGAAAGTTATGTGGCAATCTGAGGAGGTCCAGGTGACCCCTGTCTCAGCCTCCCAGACGTTGACATTATAGGCATGAGCCACCACAACCAAAAATCTTTAAGTTTTGAGTACACATTTTAAATGTGAACTTTTCAAACAACACTCAGAACTTGCTATCTATATTTCCTTGAGAAAAAAAAGTAACTATAATTATTTTTCAGTCCTTCCAAACTCCTCATGGGCAAATTTTATGTTAATTTGTTAATCTCTCAAGAAGCCAGTACACACACACCATGTACTCTTATTTCTTCTTATTGGACACCTCAGGGTGCCCAGTGCTCCTCTTATTTTAGTCACTTATGCAAATTCTGTTACTGTCCAGAATTTCCCTTTAAGAAAGTGTTGTACTGACNGGATAGTTGAAGATCGGATTCTAGTTTGGATGCTTTCAAAATCTAATTTTTGAGCAGTTGAGAAATTGTGTGAGACTTTGATTCATGCCATTTCCATCCCTTGGAATTACAAGCAGAGGTACCACTGCCAAGCTTCCTGGGAGCTCTCTCTTATTTGGGTTCAAAGCCCAAAGCTTATGTAAAATCTCTGAATAAATGTTTCCCAATACAACTCCCTCCATGATATGCTAAGTGTTGCTAATAAATTCCTTCTGACTTTTTCCATCTACTCTTCCTTCAAATTAGGTTGCAGTGTTTTCTTCTCTGCCTTGTTTTAGGAGGAAGGGGTGTTAGTTTATAACCCTTCATGCAACTTCTACTTTCAACCAGACAGAAACTCAATTTATTTTCCCACCCGAAGAAACCAAAATGTAGACAAATTATATTAATTGCATGCAAGACCTCAAGAATTAGACAATGAAGAAAATGCCCCCTAGGCATAGAGACTAAATTCTGTAGTTTTATAATTTCCACACATGGCTTCCTTGAAAGAATGTCTATACCAAGCTATGGGAAAGGAGCTAAGGGTTCCAGGAATCTAAAATAGTTTCAGAAAGATGAGAAGGCAGAGGGGTCATGTCAGAGGTTCACAGAGTATGCTCTCTAAGTCTTCACATGAATGTTGATCATTTTATGTGTGAAAATCTGAGGAAAACACCAAGAGGGTGGTTAAGGATTAGGGAGCTCAACGGCCATGGAAAGCCAGGAAATTACCAGGCATGCAAGAAAGTAGAACAACAAATTCCATGGTGAGAATTTAAAATAATAATAGTAAAAACAAACAAGCAAATAAATAAACTAATCTAAACTGTTTCACAGGTCAAGCACATGTACAGTTGTCAGGCAAATATATTACAACAAACATCATAACTCTATTCTGGATGTTTTAAAAGCTACATGGGGAAGTAGAAGGTTAGAAAATAAGACTACATAAGAAAACACAAAAGTGTATGCAATGAAAAATGTGCTGGTTAGAATTGATAGTAGACTATCCATTGAAAGAACTATCAAGAATTTGACATCTTAGCAATATAAATGAAGCATAGAGAAAAAGATGACTGAGAAACATGAAACCAGTGTGAATGAGCTGTCATGCAATTCCACAAGACTTTATGTGAAACTTGCTTCCCTGGAGGAGAAGAGTAGGGTGTAACAGACAAAAATACACAAAGAAATAATGGCTAGAAATTTCCAAAATTGTATATAAAACCATAGTCACAGAGCCAAGAAAGTCAATAAAACACACAAATGAGAAATACAAAGAAAACTACAAAAAGNAATATAATCATCAAATTCCTCAGAATTATTGATTGTTTCTGCTAGTGATAAAAACAAAATATTAAAGTGTCCTAGGAAAATACATATTACATTCAGAGGAATAACCACAGAATGACAGCAGACTTCTGCTGAAATAATTCAAGTGAGAAGAAAATGGAGAAAACACAGAAAATGCAGAAAGAAATGGCACAGCTTAATCACGTGTCCATGACAGTGTCTTTCTGAGGAGAAGATGAAGTTCAGCTGTACAGTGTATAGAGTTACAGTCCATTGCAGGCAGAGCTACACCATACAAAACATTTTGTAAAGGTACTTCAGAGGAAGTCAAATACTACATGTTCCGTGGATCCACAGAGAGACAGAAGGTGCTCCCAAAACGGTAACACCTAAATGTGCATTTCCTGTACTTTCACTCTCTCTAAGGGGGAATGGAAAGTTTGAACAAAATCACCACCACCTTAAAGAGTTTCAATGCGGAAAAACGTATGGCAATGGTGCAAAGGGAGAAGGGAGGGTTATAAGGGTTTTTACGCCATGTGTGAAGTTAATTTTCCTTGTAGGTAGACTGTGTAAATATGTACAAGAAAATGTTAAAATCATAGAATAAAATTTACATTTAGTTAGCCATTGTAGACATCAAATAGATTCAATAAATTAGCATGATAAAAAATTAGGAAAGAACAAAAGAAGCAGCCCAGGCAGACTAGGTGACCAGGAAGAAGGTTGTGGTGAGATTTAGGCCATAGCAATAACCATGTCAAAGTTCCATATTCTAACACTCCACTTAGAAGTGAAAAATTGGAACAACATGTGAAAATGAGCTCTTACAAACTGAACATATGCAGCATATAGGAAATACAGTTCAAACAGACTGAACACATAGGCTAAAGGTAAGCTGTGGGAAAATATAGCTTTTCAATAAGAATTGGAGGAAAGCTGCAATGCCTTTATTAATATCAGGAAACACAGATTTTACAGCAACAGTTTTATAGAGGATACTAAAAGCAATTATAGATTGCAAAGGGGAATTGTTTTTATTTTAATGATATGCCCTACCAATTCTTAACATTTGTGTGCCAAACAAAGTAACTATATATAGAAAGCAAACATCAATAGAACTGAATGGAAAAATAGAAAAACCCCCAATTTCATGCGAAAACATCAATACCCCTTGTCTTCAATAACTAAAAAAAACAAATGGACAGAAAATCAGTAAGTATATAGATTACAGCAACACTATCAACAAAGTTGACCTCATTGACATTGACTGAGCATTCAGTCCAACAACAGCTGAGTGTTGCATCATGGTTTTGAAGTCTATGGAAAACATTTATTAAAACAGACCAAATTCTGGGCCATAAAATACCTCAGTAGACTGTAAATTATTTTAATCATAGAAAGTATATTAACTGATCAGATAAATTATAAATAAGCAAGATATTCAGAAACATTCCTAAATATTTAGAAACTGACCTACTTCTAAATAACCCAGATATCACAGAACAGTCAAAATGGAAATCAGGAGCCAGGGACACTGGTTCAGACCTACAGTCCCAGCCCTTGGAAGGCGGAAGTTGGAGGACCTTGAGTTCAAAACCAACAAGGACAATCTAACAATTTTTTTCTGCTTCAAAAAAATGTAAAGGGGGAAATATCAACCAAACTTACCAGAATGTTGGAATGCTGACCTGGCAGAACTTAGTGGGCTATTCACAGTCCAAAAATGCCTCCTAGGGAGCATTTCCAAGAAAGAGCCCACAACTTGTAGACCTGGAAAGAAGCCACGCTTATGAAAGTTGTTCCCAATTTGAGCCAGAGCTTGTGAGTAGGTATTAGTTTTCTTTGGTTAATGTGTCTAGAAGTGTTCAAAGTCAAACTGTGATTCAGGAAAGATCAAACTGATCTAGATAGTGTTTTAAGCCTTGAAGAGCAGAGAAATGACCATGGCCTGAAATATAAGGATACATTTTTGTTCTTGTTATCTGTTTTACATTTTATCTGTTTTTCTTCCTTCTTGGTACTAGGAATCTCAATATTAGTTGGTCACATGATTGTAGTGATTAAACTCTTTCTTCTCAGCTTATTTGACAAGGAAATAGAATGTGAATTAAGTTGTGGTCAGCAGTGTTATATATGATAACTTTTTCCTGCTTAAGGTACTAAAACTTGGGCTAGAGAGATGGCTCAGTAGTTAAGAATACTTACTGATCTTTCAAGGGACTCAAGTTTAGTTCCCAGCACTTATATTAGATGACCACAACTTCCTGTAACTCTAAAACCAGAGAGAGCCAATGGCTCAATATATAGACACAAGATGTACACATAATTAAAAATAAAATAAATCTAAAAAAAGACATGCAAACTTTTGAATCTATTGTTTGCCTCAGAACTGGACCTAATTGGCTTGGCCAGACTTTATTGAGATCTCTCAATTGTCTATATAGTTGGGTGACCTAGGAGGGACTCCTGTATCTGGTGACTGTCAAACAGACTGTTAACTGGAATGAGAGGAATAAAGATAATGTAGGCATTTCACTTTTTATCACATGTTCACTAATTCTTTCCCAGGAGCTTGTTCACAAGGCAAGCTCAGAGCCTCGAATCCAACATGAGGGCATGAATTTCCAGGTTTATATACATGTTCAAACCCCACTATAGAACATGTTTGTTAACATATTGGCCAAAGAGAATCAATAGGTGAACCCAAGAGATATTTTCACCAAACATCATGGAAACTGGATCTGTTTTAGCCTAAGTCAGGATTGTACCAAACAGCTTGGCAGCCTTCCAATTTGCTATGTCACTTAGCCTGACTCCTAATTTGTGGCAATTCTAATTTAGCTTTCCAAATGCTGGGATTCCAGGTATGAGCTACAAGCATGCTTGGCTTAGAAGTATATTGTAAAAGGGAAGACAGGATCTTTTCTTAATATATAAATGGGAAGGATTAATGAGATGGTATATGGATTTATGGTACTTCACTGCTAAAATGTGTCTGCAAATGAAATGCATGGAATAAACTGTATTTTCAGCTAATTTTGAAGTAACTGAGTCAAGTCAATGGTTTTATATAATTATAAAGTCTTATGCCATTTTCTTTTCAAACTACATTTTAAGGTATGGCCAATTTGGTAGAATTTTAATTTGCATGTATTATAGAAACATTTTTTTTATCAGTGAAATGAAAGTAATTATCTTAAGAATTTGTGCCAGAGTGGCTCACATGGAGAGCATTGTTTTTGGTGACAAAATACTTTGATAAAACTCCAGGCCAGTAATTTAGATTTGGGGGAATATTGTGTAAAAAAGTGATGATAGTCATGCATGAAGATAAAGGCAGACGTGCTTTGGGGGTAGAGGAAAGAAAAGAGAAAGCAGACAATAGTGACGATTCAGAATGTAGCGCCCAGGTCTTCACCCACTCCTGAAGACCTCACCATGGCTTAAACTCTAATTGAAACCGAGAAGACATTTAAATTAAACACTTAACAAAATATACAAGAGATAAAGTTTTGACACAAAAGGCATTGATGTTTCTACCTTTGTCATTCTCTGGTGCTCTTGGTCTTTGGACGGATATTCTTGATGCGTGGGAATGTATATGATTACTTGACAGACACTCGGCGTGTGCCCAGGCTTCTGGGGTACTTGCTGCCTATTTGGAGAGGAGGATTCACACATGTTAAATACCAGCAAAAAGTTGGGCCTGAATTACTGAGTGATGTCCTTGAAATGGTGGCAATAGGCAACCTAGGTAACTGGGGGACCTTTGCATTTCATAGTTAGGTGCAANACATTCATACCAATAAATGACAGTTATTTTTGCAGGAAAAGTCATATCCTTCTATTAGCCAATTTCATAGTTTCTGTGAGGCTAGGTAAGCAGGGAGGTGCAAAGTACAGCCAGATACAAGGCAGCATTCTTTAAGTGTCTGCCCATATTTCTGTGCTCACTGTCTTGCATATTGGAGTCCATCGCCCGCCACGCTAGCTAACACTTTAATTTTCACAACTTAGATATTTGCACAAATGGGTTGTCTTGTTTATCTTGAAATGATTCCACTAAGACCTCTTTTCTCAGATGAGCGAAGATGAGGCAACAGTGATTCTTTCAAATCTTTAATCTGAAAGCCCTTTCCCAGATATTTGAAACCACATGCATAACTGACAATAATATTAACTATCTATGACATACTTCCTGTGAAATGATACCACAAATAAGTGAGAAAACATTGAAGTATTCTTCAAAGAGGCTTGGGTAAAGATGCATATCAGAGTGAGTCTTCAAGGCTGTGCTATTATCTGCAAAGGACATTAATAACATTCATACTTAATGGGATGGTCTCATCATGGTGAGATTTTTTTTTCTTAATTTAAACACCCAAATGCTCAAAACAGATTTGGACCAACTAGATAGTAAATGAAAAGGGTAAAACCAAGGACTGGAGTCGTGAAGATTAAATTAGCTGCTGGCTCTCTTCTATTTTCAGGACTTGCATGTCTATATTCTGATTTCTTTATATAGTGCTTAAATGCTTAATTCCCAATTTCCCTTTTAGTCATATACGACTGACTTCCATGGTCTATTCTCATTCACTTCTAAATTTTCTCCCTGCTGAAGCTTCCCATGTTTTCTGTCATGAGGGGCACAACCTGATCGCCTTCTTGTCTGTTTAACATTTCAAGATTTTTTTTCCCTTCCCTCCCTGTCTTGTATCTAATGAGCAAATTATCTAAAAATAGATATGTTCATCATTCTACAAAATGTTGTATCTCCTGTAGATTGGAGGCCAGTGTGATTGTAAGAGACATGTGTCTGGCAGACAATGCCTTCGGTGCCAGGATGGATTCTATGACCTGCAGGCGTTGGATCCTGATGGCTGCCGCCCCTGTAACTGCAATCCCTCTGGGACTATGGATGGAGACATTACCTGTCACCAAAATTCAGGCCAATGCTTGTGCAAAGCGAACGTTATTGGTACGTGTAATGCACAAGTTTACAGTCACATCTCTATTCCTATCTCAGGGTGGGGGTGGGGAGGGGGGCTCTACTTGCTTTCTTATCAGGAAGGTAAAGCAGATTTTCTTTCTCAAGTCTGGGAAAAAATGTTTGTATGAAATTAACTGTCTAAAAATGACTAAGTTAATAATTGTNTCAAACTGTAGTTTGAAGCTTAGTTTAATCAACCCTTTAGAAGTTTTTTTATTCAGTAGATGCATTAGTTACACNGACTCAACTAATAAGTCACAGAAAAATATAATTTGCCTGCTGCATAGATGTTTCTTTTAGAAAATTAGCACTTTTTCAAAATGTTTTACACTTAATGAGTTCTAAGCAAATCATTTCCCTGCTAGTTTTAATAGACTAAAATAAATGGATTTTTTTTCAAAACATTCTGTGCTAAAGGGTACTTTGTGATAAATCTTTCCATTTTTTCTATTATATTTCTTTGAACTGTCCCTATGAAATGCAAAGCAAGTCAATATAATTCCACACATCATGTTTATTGCTAGAGTTACTTATAAAGGGTCACATAATTTTAATTTTGTAATTCTGTACCAAGCTGATTATAATAAACAGCGAGCTTTGGTGTTATTTATCATTTTTTTATACAAGACATGCTTTTTTGTTTGTTACTCCCACAGGTATTTTTCAGAAATTAGATTTGATTATAGCAATTTATTACATCCAGCATTTTTGAGGGGAACCACCGCCACATAAGGACAAAATTTATCAAGTGCCCAAAATGCACCACGTACATAATGCACTTTGAAATTTTGATGTATGAGAATATTATGAAAGGAAAGCTTTCTGATGAAGTGCACCCTGTATTCTAACTGGGCATGCCCTGGTTCCTGTAGGAAGTTTAAAAAAGACCTTGGAATTTCTATTGTCACCCAAGACACCAAGTCCTGTGTGGTTTTACTGACACTGACCTGAACTTCAAAGTAATAAATGTGCCTAGCAGTGATAGCTACACCACACACANGTGCACACACACGTGCATATATATGCATGTTCTTACATGTAATTCTGAATTATGTATATATTTATATTATATAACCCAATCTGTTTTGTTTGTTCATACGTATACAAAATTCCACTTCTGGTATACAAACATTTCAATTAATCTAATTAAAAGCTGATGGACAGGTCTGATGACATCACATGAGCTCCCTCTGGTTTAAGGAACGATTATGTAAAAGTGTGTAACATTATTCCCACCTTTACTTTATGGCAACTACACAAACACTAACTTTTAGAANGAAAGTCTGGCTGACTTACGGAGGAGTGACATGTAGAATTCATTCNNTNTGTCTTTCTTTGTTCTTGGGTATGAGACATGTTTTAAATTCAAGATATAGAAACACACGTTAAACCCAGGCCTTTGTACACAATGCAGTGCGACTTCTCTGTTGCAGGAACACCTTTCCTGTGGTAGCTGGATCCTACAGCTTGACAAGGAAATTTTAATTATCTAAAATTCGGCATGATCTCTGCCATTGACTGTTGTCATTTACTCATTTCATTGGCTGCTGCAAGTAGTGTCCTGCAGGAAAATATAAATATGTATTTTGTGAAGATTAAATCTTTGCTTTAACAATATTATAAATAATGATTTCTAGAGTCATCCCTGCAAGTGAAATACTTTTAATAAAAACACAAACTGGACGTGAATATATATTTTCCTAATAGGATTAGCAGCCATCCTCATTGAAGATTGCCTCGTTAATAGGAACACACAAAAACCCTGAAAACACGAGGGTGTGTTGTATATGTTTCAAAAGGCAAACCGTTTGAGTTAACAAAACTGTTAAATCTTACTAATGATTCTATCACCAGTAAAATACATTACCACCAATAATTTTATTAAAGTAGGTCATTCATCTAGAATAAAAAGGGAGAAGAATGTGAATTAAATGCCAAGTGTGCTAACTCGCCNGCACTTGTTAGCTCCGAGTGTGATGCCCTGTAGGCCTCCGTGAGTATCGTTAGGGATAGATTACCTGTCAGGAATATGTATGGCATATTCAAATAAGCACTGTGCATATTTTTAAAACTGATCTGATATGAATCCATGTAGACCGATTTTAATAGTTCAAAATGAGTCATAATTCTTGTTAACAATACAGTTATTTTTAAAATCTGCAGCAATCGTGGTCCTTTTTTATTTTCCTTATTGAAATTAAATGATATGCCTTAGGTGAGCCATTCATCATTGTTAAAGAACTTGCCTTCTATTGGAGTTTGAATGAATTTTTGTCCATATACATACAAATTATGCATTTTCTTCCAGCTTAGGGCTCCCTTTCTCCATATCAGTGCCTGAGTATGTATTTGACTCTTGTTTTAGGACTAATTTTTTATTACAATTATACAATTATAGTTTGAAATAGATGTCTCAATTGATTCAATGCCATGCAGTCAGGTATTTACATTCACGGCTGTATGAAGAGTCTGTCGAAANGGGANGGATTTGCATGTAAACATCGCTGTTGATTTCTTTAAATTCCTTTTCTTGGCAATGTCCTTGTTGAGACTAACCTAAGTTGTCAGAGGTTTAAGTTTAGGTGACAAAACATTTTTCTCCATTTGTAAAATGTATGTGCATGCCCCTCTAAAGAGAAATAANATAAGGATCCGAGTTTGCTTCATGCCTGAACAGGTGTGTTTGGAATCACATGATTTGACAAGCAGTGAGCTTGCCTTATGAGCCAAGGCAAGCGTAACTTATATTAATTGAAAATGATAAAATATAGAGTATACAAAGGATAATAGAAGGATTAAAATAAAATTGCTCTGGATAAGTCGTAGTAATGTCAGTTATTTAATTTTGTAACAGCTGAAAGTAAGCGTGCATATGCCTGTCACAAAGACAGTTATCAGACAAAGGTTTTACTTTTTCTTCTCCTCCAGCTTTCAAAGGTATAGCAAGAAATAAAAACTCAGTATACATGGAATACATTCAGTGTACATTCAGTACAACATGGAGTTTTGGTATGTGGACAATTTGTGAAAGGGTTGTTTGAGGTTATGTATAGTGAAAAGTATTAAGATTGATTCCCTTACCAGCTTTTACGTGTACGCTTTAATATAGTTTGCCACTGTAACTCCGGCCACAGTGAGAGAACTGAGNTCTAGAACCTGTTTGTTCTGTCTAGCTGGTGTTTCNTACTTTGCTTACCCTCCTAGAAAAATCTTACTAGTTCTCTTCAGGTAATTTTGAGTTTTTGAAAAGTAGCTCAGGTGCCATGTGCATGTTTATACTCCAAAGCCTATTTTACTAAAATAGTTTTGATATTTAGGGAAGTAGGAAAGGATTCCCATGCATGCAACAGAAGTAATGTGTACCTTCTGCATTTTACGTTGCATTGATTAGCAATGATATTCCTCAAAGCACACTGCCTGCAAGCCAGAGCTAACTTAGTATTGCCATAGTGAGCTGCATCGTAAATGGCTGTCCCAGAGTGGCACTCTCTAGGTTTGGGATCCCTGTTAATGNTAACCTGGTGCCATTCTACCTCTCTCACCCTTTCAAATGTGTTTTGTTTGCAGGGCTTAGATGCAATCGCTGCAATTTTGGATTTAAATTTCTCCAGAGTTTTAATGATGATGGATGTGAGCCCTGCCAGTGTAACCTCCATGGCTCAGTGAACCAACTCTGCAATCNGCTTTCTGGGCAGTGTGAGTGCAAGAAAGAAGCCAAAGGACTTACTTGTGACACTTGCAGAGAAAACTTCTATGGGTTGGCCGGCAGTGCCTGTAAGGCCTGTGACTGTAATATGGCTGGCTCCCAAGCTGGGACCATCTGTGATGCTGAGACAGGGCAGTGTGTCTGTAAGTCCAACGTTGGAGGGAGACAGTGCGATCAGTGTCTGGAGGGGTACTTCAGCCTACAGCAGAATTCCTTCCTCTGTTTGCCTTGCAACTGTGAGAAGACTGGGACAGTAAATGGCTCTCTATTGTGTGACAAATCAAGTGGGCAGTGTCTTTGCAAATCAGGAGTAACAGGTCTGCGCTGCAATCAGTGTGAGCCTCACAGGTTCAATTTGACGATGGGCAATCTTCAAGNGTGCCAAGTGTGTGAGTGCGACTCCTTGGGGACATTACCTGGAAGCATTTGTGACCCTGTCAGTGGCCAGTGCCTATGTCTNCCCCATCGGCAAGGAAGAAGGTGTGAGCAGTGTCAGCCAGGTAGGAGACCGGCTCCTTTTCAGTGCAGTGACTATGAGTGACCCCTTTGTTTCTGGTTTCAGCTTCTAAAGAATGTACCTCCAGCATCATCTTGCATTTATGACATCCAAACAGAGGTGTTTGACCTGCTTGAGACTGTCTTGTCTGTGCATTTGCTGTTTGTGAGGAACGGGGACCTACTTCCAGATAGAGGCCTGTTATAATTTCTTACCTTGGCGTGGGTACATTTTTAAACAAGTAAAAGATAAATGATTAAGAAAAGTAATTTTTTCTNAAGAAAGGGAAATTGACCTAATTATCTGTACAATATTAAATATCTAGATGATGGACCAAATTTCTAGATGAAGTTGGCTCACAAAATATTTTGCAGGAAAGGAATATATACTCTGACATTGTAAGGACACATCTAGAATTATTTTTAAACATCATTATGCAATAAAATAAGTCATTCCTGATCTCACTGTATAGAAACCTATCTTTCTAATTGTTTCCTGATAGGAGTAAAGATCTTTGCCTTTTTCTAATTTTAATTGAAGTAATAATTTGTAATAAATTGATCACTTTAAGTATGAGTAGTTGCAGTACAGCTGGAAGCTATGTTGATTTAGGAAAATGACAGGTGGTGGTACTCCTCCAGGCTCTATGATACTCTCTAGTCATGGGTTCTTGGCNAGGTTTACAGTAGCTGGCCTGAGTTCCCTCCTGTTAATCTGGCCCTGAGTCCAGGGAGATAGCTTTTGGTTACCCCAAATATGTAAGTGCCACTGTTGCACCACTGGGGATATCTTGCCTGCCCAACAAAGAGAGGTCATGAATTCAAGAGGGGTATGGGAGGACATGAGATGGGGAAGAAAGGGGTTACATATGATGCAGATATAGTTTCTTGCTCCTGTGTGACTTTCTGAAATAAAAACATGGGTTCTTGGAGAGATACAAAGTTGATAAAGGTGCTTAATTTGTGATCCCATGTATATGAAAGTCAAGAAAACACAAAATTGTAAGAACAAAGCTAAGATTAGGAGTTCTCAGGAACTAGGCCTTGTGAAAGGGGACTAACTGGAAAGAGACAGCAATAGAGCTTCAGATAAGCTGGTACAATTTAGATTTTGATTGTGTGAGCAGCTATATGGCCACTAGTTTGTGAAAACTCATTGAAATATATAGGTAAATCTAGAAAATGCCACTTTATGACACTATGCTGCAGTAAAACTGAATAAAAAGAAATTTCCCTCCCCCCNAAAACTAGAATATTCTTATTCTCCTTTCTTCTCCCTGCCCAAGGAGGGCTCCCTGCTCCCCTCTTCCCTTTCCACGGATATTATCCCACATGTCTTCCTGACACTGCTTATGACTCTCTGCTCAGTTATGCAGCTGGACTTACAAGCCAGCTNTCTTTTATAGTTCCAAATTGGGGGATTCTAATTTGCTTCATTTTGACAGGATGTCTACCCCTGAGCTAATTCAGCATGGCCAGGGATGTCAGGACACCGAAAATGAGCAATGTGTCCAGGAATCTGCTTTAACTTGGTGCAANGAGTGAGTGTCCTGGAAAGTAAGGTTATGGAGAGCCAGGCTGATGGGCTGAACACAACTACTGCTTCTGTGTCTTTTCCCCTCGAGCAACCTCTCAAATGTGCTGTCTGTTGAGGTTTGGCTAACCCAAAGTGATTTTGTATTCTTTCTTTTACAAATATTTTGCTTTAAAAAGTTGTCTGATTTTCTGAGTACCATCTCCTGCATGGTAAATACACACATTCTGCATTCTTTCTCAATGATGAAGGGGGATCTAACAGGTCCGATGCTGTATATTTTGACAATTATCTTTGGTTACAATGGAATGTTTCATTCTTACTGAATTATACATATCCAGAGTGCCACCCATTTTAAACAACTTTTCTAATTTTGGATTAAACTCTAAAACAAAATCTTCTCCTTTTGGTGAAGGTCTGATGCATCACCCAGGTATTTTGACATTCTTAATAACCCTGACTGTGATTTTCTGAGTGTTCTATGTGTTATGTCAAAACATACATAGAGACATGTAAGCAAAAGCTAAATAGATGAAAGAACAGGCCAACAGGCCATTCTTTCCCTATGCACTGTGGACACCTGCATCATCATATAGGTCCTTCTTGGTTAGAACATCTCTGGTCTTGAATTTCTACATNGTCCTCAGCAGGGTGCCCCTTGGGTTTCATCCTTCACTCTTGTCTCCCATTCTGCTTTTTGCCTTCATGCTTTCTCTGCAATGCGATGGTCCCAAAGCACCACTGCAGTTACATGTAACAAAAGGAACCTGATCTTCACTCATCACTGGAGTGTGTTCTGGGCCGACCTACGGCTTTACTCTGTGGACTGAGTCTACTCATTCAGCTGTATTTTTCTTA